>SNQJ01S0065162.1:55560-75513 GCA_010110895.2 Picea sitchensis | reverse complement strand
GAAGTGGTACTCCAAATGATTCTCCTGTGAGACTCAGTGAGATAGATATATGTTTAGTAGGACGTCCCTGTGGCTCAATATAGGTGGATGTGCCCCTAGTTGTTGAGCACTAATGGGTGTGTGAGATCCCTTGCTATATTTTCTAAGAGTAATATTTACCTGTAACCCTAATTGTGATGTAAAGGGTACAATTCAGCCCCACCATAAAGTGGAAGATAATTAATATTGTAATTATTAATTATATTCTGAGTTATTGAGGTCGGCCTTGTTGTTACAATAGACACCACTTTTGATGTGTCCAATCTAGTATAAATAAAGGTGATTTCCCCATTGAGGAAACACACAAGTCACATGATATTTGGAAATTTCATCAAGTACATCTTCTTGGGATGAAGTGCGCACATCTATTGGGTGCTAGCTTAGTTTTGGAGAGCACCCTTTTGTGTGCTAGTTCTATGGTGTGGGAGGTCTTTCTCTTGAGAATATAACAAAGGATTGTTGGGTTTTCTTCCCTTGTTGAGAAGGGTTTCCCAAGATATTTCTTGTGTTCTTGTGCATGGTATTTCTTCTTGTGATCTTGGTTATTGCAACAATTGTTCATGGTGTAGTTACATTTGGTTATGGTTCAATTAAATTCTAAAATTGAAATAAACTTCATGCTTGAGCCAAGCATAGTGAAAATTCAACATTAAATACACTATTATAAATAAATCTAGAAAGAGATGTGATACGTCATTCATCAAATGCATAAATGTAGCTAGTAATTACATAAACCAGAATTAATTAGAAATTAACCAGAATGGGAATTTAACTGGAATACCATTTATAAACTAATATTAATTGAATCGAATTTAACTGAAATATAACATTTTTCCTCCATTATATTCTCCTTTACAAATTCAACCTAATATATAATTCTAGATATTAAAAAAAAATGCAACAGAGTTGAATCAACAAACAAGTTTCAACCAAATAAAGATTTCAAAGTATTAGTAAGTGTAGGGCCATCACATTGGAAGATGCACAACAAAAACGGGTTCGTGAAGGGCGTAGAAAGGAAAACACCTGGAAACCTTAAAGAGACCCGAGACTGAAACGCCAGCAACCACCTGGCAGAGCGTTCAGAAAGGAATAGAAGTCGGAGTAGAGTACAAAAACGTTGATTTACGAATAGGTTTGCAGTGAGTTTCTCTTTATCCAACTTATTCCAGCTGCCAAAACAGCATCTCGAAGTGCACGGAATCAAGCCTCGAACTCCTTTTGCTGGAGAAGCTTCTTCATGTACTCGTTAGATGTGTGTAGACGGGCAACCACATCGTCTGCATCCTCCATGGTTTTCCCTTGTTCTACGTTGCCTCTGTTATTGGTTTTCACCCATTTTTTCAGTCATTGTACTTAAATTTTTGGCCACACGAAGTTTGAGATGCAGAGCAAGGGAAAGACTCGAATGTCGTATCTGTGCACAGATTGTGGAAATTGGAGATATTTGGTAGGTTGTGGGCCTCCCGAGATATGAAGAAAAAAAAACACTGAGATAAAATGCTGAACGAAATGTTGGGTGAAAAGGCAAGGAAAATCCCTTGCTTAAAAATGTAGAATACAAGGGAAAAATCGTTGGGTGAAAAATTAAGAAAACACCGAGATAGAATGAGGAAATCACAGAGGCAACCCTTGTAAAACGCAGAGGATTAAGTTGAGGACACTCACTAGCAAGAAATTTTTTTAACTCAACAACTCGACACATAACCCAAAGCTATAGAATTCGTTAGTTAACGCAGTGTTACAAAAATCTGATGGAAATTATTTAGATCAAGAATTCGACGCACATGGTGGCGTCCCACAACCGAAGAACAATCATCAAATTTAACTCACATAACGTTTTCCAGAAATCTAGAGTTCTATAGCAATTTACTGAATCCAATTAAACTTAACTATTACAAATACAAGCTCATGAATTATCATAGCTGGTGATGACGAATTTGAATTCATTGTCCCGTGCTTGTGCTCCGACCAGCTCCTACTTGCTAGCTGCTGAGACCTCACTGGTACCTCCCAACCAATGTTATGGGTACTCTTCTTCCCCCTGATTCCCTCAAGCTGCAAAGGGGCCACGCACACAAACAAGAGAAAGATATCTCCCAGTTCGCCTTACAAGGTCAAGCTACCACTCTCTATCCGAGATGGGTATCCCACCTCCCATAAGAAAAATCAGTCAAGAAAAATATCTGTAGTGTAACCTTAGGCCTACCAGTCGTGATCCATTCGCTTTCTCTGTCATTTCTTTCATAGAGTTCTCTTAGTGACTAGTTGCCAAAATGCACATTAAATTATTGTTGTTAAATTTTTATTATGAATATTCCCCCCTTACACTTGTCACGCGATCCCTTAGTTGCATCAAAAATTCATTTAATTAATTTGATTAAATAGCCAATTTCCGTCACCCACCTAAAAGCGTTCCTAAAAATGCTCCTCCATGTCCCTTTATTCCCTCAGATTCCCTTCATGACTTCCACCTTTCTTAAAGTTTAGTTGAGTTCATTTTAGGAAAGTTCTCCACACTAGATTCCTTCTATGTTCCACATTCCTTTTGCAATTAATTTCTCCTTTTTGTCTAAGTTCTAATTTAGCAAGTTTTGCACATAAACAACAATTTAATCTTTTAAATAATTTAATCATTTATTTAATTCTAAATTTGATTTCCCCCTCTTTTAATTTTAAATTGATTTTTCCCCCCTTTATTAATTTCTTAATTAAATTTTTGTCCTCATATCCTACTTAGATGTAGGCTTTAATTTCGACTAGGCTTAGCAAATTTTTAAGGGAAAATTTATAATTAATATACTTTACTGATGCATACTTGATTTAAGGATAACCATGTCAAGGTAAAATATTGTTTTCTAGGTACCTAGGTTCATTTCCTCACATGTGTTTAAAACCCGCGACGTGTTCTTCAATACGCACTACGTGCTCCAAGAGTGCCACTCGCCTTCATTCATGTTTCTTTTATGCGACGTGCCCTTCAAGATGCACTATGTGCTCCAAGGGTGCCACTCTCCTTTTGACTGATTTTGGTAAACGTCAAACCCTTGGAGTCAATACTTGATCAGGTGACCTTGTAAGAGACTAAGGGCCTCTAAGAAATAAGGAACCTGCCTTATTGCGTGCCACTTAGAATCATCGTGAGCGAAGGTCACAGTCTTCCCTCACGACATCATGGATGTCTCGAACTAGGTAATCGTTAACCTATAGTTCGAGCCACGACGAGAGTGATAGTAGGCTGTTGCAGAATTGTTGCCACACCTCTCCCTCAATATATTTGGTTGTCATGCATAACCCCTTTACTCCAAATGTGATTCTGGTTAGCAAGCTATCATCAACCTGCATCCATCAAAAAAACATGTTAGTGATCCATAAACAACATCAAAATATACTAGTGATATGTCACATATGCAATAAAATAAGTACTCAAACCACATACATTCCACTCCCCGACTCAATCCAGAGTGCAAGAAGGTCCATCGATTCCATTGGCATCCTCAATCAGTCCAAAGTCTTGCACACTCAGGAGAAACCATTCCATAGAACCTGTCGATACAATGTAATCAAATAACATATCATCATATCCACAACATCATCATAATCCTTAAGCGAAACAATCAATCATATAAGGAACCAGATCACTTCGACACAAGTGTCCTCAAAGAATAAGTCCAATCAGGTGTGCAAAAGAGCAGGATGTTACACACACCCCCTCTTGTTTTAAACTTCGTTATGAAGTTTCATAGTACACAAGTGAAAAAATAAGTATCTGGCAATATCCAAGGGTCTAAACATAAAAAAAAAATGGAAACTTCAGATACATATCATACGCGTCCTCCCAGGTAGTTGAGTGTGGACTATAATTTTCCTACTGGAACTTGACCTGATCGATATTTTGTCGTCATAGCTATCGAATGTGACGGTCTAGAAAGTGGATTGGCTCCGCCATGAGCGCACTTTCTCCCAACATCTGCCAAGAACTCATGTCAATCACATGCATAGGATCATTGACCTAAATTTTCACACAAATATAAGATAATATCGAGCAATGCCTCAAGGAATGAGACACAATTTTCTGTTAGGCCCCTCAAGTATGGTCACGTGACGTGCCTCGGAAAAACCCCTCCATCGATCTTGAGCTTCTTCCAACCATTTTTTTTATCATTTGTACTTGTTCTTCCATTTCGTGGATCACTTCTGGTCCCACCAAGAAACCTTCCTCGAGTCTATCCCAACTCAAAGGAATCTGACACGATCACCCATAAAGAAATTCAAATGGCGCCATCTTATTGGCGCTTTGATAGCTGTTGTTGTAAGACAACTCTACCAGTGGCAAGAACTATTCCCAACGTTTATGTTGGTCCAACATACGCATACGCAACACAACCTTCCAAAGTTTGGTTCGTTCGTTCGGTCAGCTTATCTATCTCAAGGACATGTTGTACTAAAGTTCATTGGTGTTCCCAAGGCCTCTTGGGAAAATCATCCAAAATTGTCTTGCAAACACCGAATCCCTTATCAAATATGATTCCTTTGGTACGTTTGGCAGTATCAAAATATTGTTGACATAAACTCTAGCTAAACCTGGTGCCTGATGCGTCATACGCACATGGACAAAGGGTGAAATATTCATTAGAGTGTCAACTTTCACGACAATTGATTCATGCCTCCTTGCCGTCAGTGACAATTCAACAGTGAATTCTATCGAAATGACCTCCCATGTCGACTTTGGAATAGCGTATGGTCGTAGAAATCCTACCATATGTCTACGTTCATCCTTCACCTCCCGACCTTCTATACATCTCGCCACACAGTTGAATATGTCTGCCTTTATGCCTTCCAGAAGAATAAGGGCTTAAGGTCATTCCCCATCTTCATGACTCCTGGATGAGCCATGTACACTGCTCTATGAGCTTCACATAATATCAAAACTTCTCAATTCGTCGATGGGATGTAAGTAAATCTGGTTATTATATCTCAAAGATATGTCGTTGTCCACAATATATCCCTCAAATTTCGATACCATCATGGTGTCTTTCCCGAAAAAAAATCCTTACCCTCTTTATACCAGTCAGTGTCACGTTGAAGTTAGGATATTTTCACGTATATTCATTTGAAGAGGTATCACTGAAAATATGTGTGGTCTCCGACTCAATGCGTCTACCACTCTGTTCACTGTTCCTTTTAAGTAGGAAATATCAAAATCGTAATCGATAAGAAGTTTTGACCAATGCCTTTGCCATGCATGCAAGACATTTTGTGTAAAAAGGTGTTGTAAACCACAGTGGTCCATTTTTAGTTTGAATTTTCTTCCAATCAGGTAGTGTCTCCACACCCCCAGGGTAGACACGATGGCTAAAAACTCCAAATTGTGTGTCATGTAGTTCTCCTCATGCTTCCTTAACTTCCTTGAGATGTAAGCGATCACTCGACCGTCTTGCCTCAAGAATTTGTCTAAGCCTTCCTTGGATGCGTCAATGCATACCAAGAAGCCCTCGTCCTCACCAAGGACTTTTAGTATTGGTGCTATCATCAAAATCTCCTTGAGCCTTCGAAATTCTTCTGTGCATTTCTCGGTCCACACAAACTCCTTTTTCTTCTTCTGCAATTTCGTAATTGGATTTTCTATCTTCAAAGAACCCTCGATGAACTGTTCATAATATCCCACTAAACCCATGAAGCTATGCACTTCTGGGACATTCGTCGGTGCAGGCCACTCCATAATAGCCTCTACCTTCATTAGGTCCACAACGATACCTTCACTGGAGATAACATGCCCTAAGAAATGAATCCCTGATAGCATTTCTACCGCTTCCTGTAATTTTTTCTCTCGCAACAATGTAGTACAAAGCATAAAAGTTCTTCTTGATCTTCCGTCATCCGAGAATATCAAAATGTCGCCAAGGAATACTCGACGGTAATCAAATAAAGTCTCCATGACCCTTCCTTCTTCCGTATGAAATTAACAGGAGCACCCCAAGGCGATACACTTGGACGTATAATTCCTAGGTCCAACAACTCCTTCAGTTTCTCTTTCAACTCTTGTAACCCATGGGTCAACATCCGATAAGGATTTCTTGCCATCGTTTCAGTTCCAGGTTTTAGGTCAATGGTAAATTCCATCTTGGCTTCAGGTGACACTCCTGATAATTCTTCTGGGAATCACATCTGCAAAATCTTGTACTACCAGAAGGTCCTCTAATCCTTCCACCACTCCCTTGGCGTTCGGTGCTAAGTATGCATAAAAATTTCATCCTTGTGCGTGCTCTATTGTAGTTGTAGGGAAGAAATGAACCTCAGAAATACTCCATTTTTTCTTCCTACAATCACACTTCTCTCTTCTTCATTGTCGTTCCAACTCAACCACCTCATCTTACCGTTGAGTATCGCATCATGTGATTCCCATGAGTCCATATTGATCATGTCGTTATAAGATCTTAAGATCGTGATGTAGTTTGAACTTTGTTATACTATCCCTAGGTTAAAGTGACAATTCATACCACTTCCTCCAACCATTCGATCGGTACCTGAAGCCACAATGATGAATCCAAACTCATCTTGTCGAATTCCCTTACCTAAATCCCTTCAACACGACACTAGAATTAGAGCTCTTCGTAGCACCGAGGTCTAAAAAATACTAAAATTCCATTTAGTGATGGAACCTAATCCCTCAAGAATAGTGGACTAGTGCTTGGCCAAGCGGTTATTTACCACAGTCATGAATCCTATGGACATTTCCCATCTCTACAACAATAGTGTGTCTGGTTGACTTGGCCGCTCTGGCCCTTTCAACTGAAAAATCTTGCTGGTAAGGTGACTCTCTACATGTCCATCGCCCACCTCTAGTCCAGTACTCCTGGCCCCATAATAGAAGTTGTCAGCCCACTAGCCTAAGATTCTTGTCTATTTTGCTGACAAGGCTAAATGGCGGCTGCTAATGGTGTTGCTGCAGATGCAGTGGTCCCCTTTAGAGATCCCTCTGTTGAGGAACCTATCATCAAGGTGTCTTGAACAAGGGTCCTATAGATGTATCTTGATAAAAAGAGGTCTAGTCTGGACGACATCTGATGCTGATACACACTAGATGTTTTCAATCTAGACGGTCTTGTAGGAGTCCTTCCTGGACTCCCATGGTCAAATATGCCTTATCTAAGAGGCCTACTAGACTACATTGTGCAACATCCAAGGAATTTATATCCTCACCTTCGTACGAAAACTGGAGTTAAGGCTGGTCACAAACTTGTTGATCTCCAACTTCTTTGTTTTCAGATGTGGGGCATACTGAAGTAGCTCCATAAGTATCGTCTCATAATCCGACACCATACGACCACCCTATCGTAAGGTGCTAAACTCATCGAGCTCGCGCTCAACAAAATCCTCTGACAATTACTTATCTTGGAACATTTCCTCGAATCATTCCCCTAACATGGCTTCGACAACCATGTTTATCTAAGGTAGGAGCATCTTCCTCCATAGAAGAGTGCTCCCCTTTAGCTAAAGACCACGTATGCGGATCTTCGTGCTTGAGGTCGAAATCGCGAAGCACATCGCCTGGCTCTCCATCCATGCCCCAACGACTGAGTCATCTATGGAACTTGTGGACTCGGGAACTTAACCCATTTGAGTTTTACATGAAATATACTGATATTGGTTGGGGCACGCTATGGACCCTCAGGGATACAGGCACCATGGACTTATCTCAGTACAGACGGTTAGTCAAGGTCTCTGACATTTCCCTGGAAGGACCCTATCAAACCCAACGCATCCCACATGACAACCCACTCATGCTCAAGACTTGTTCTTCTCCTTGGTAGTTGGACCCCTCTGGTGTGGGTGCTACTGGAGGCATTGCACCTCCTCCCCTGGCACTACACCACGAATCTCTACAACGTCCTCTAACAATGAATACCAAAAGGATAGGTTAACGTTTTAATCAACGCTAAGTTATTAATTCAATTATATAATTAAGTGAAAGAAGTGGCTATCCATAGTCGCAGGGTTGAACTAGCTCTGATACCATATGTAATTCATTTAAATATCAAAGCGCACCATTAACCTAAATATAAGGAACCCATACAGTAACATTGTGACAAGCACACTAGTAAACTAAGGCGTGACATTTATGCTTCAACTAAGTCCATAACGTGAGCAGTCTAAACACTTAAACATTAGCATAACCAAGGCGCGCAAATAACCAGCACTGAAGTCGACCATACGCAACATTATTCAGAGGCGCGCGCGTGATCTAATACTGAATTAACATATATCAACTTCATTACCCTGTAGGCAAATAAAGCGAGGTTCTTAGGAATCACACAACAACATGGTTACAAGGCGTGGGTAAAATCCAAAGCATAACATTACACGTCATCAAGGCCCATGAACCACACATCCTATTAACAAAAAATCAAGCAGCAATGGTACTTAAAGGTGCTAGGTAAGATAATCACACTATCCTCAAGTCAATCATTATCCAATGTGCAAAATGATTATCAGCTAAAACCTTGAGGCGCAAGGTTAAAGGACTGTAATTAATTGTTGCATAAAGGAATTATTCCAACCTAAATCATACATTATACGAAATCCATAAATGAAACCACTCTAACATCAATCCAGTTAATCATCGACACAGGGTAACTCCATTCATTACCTTTAATTGCGCAAGGGTCTAAGATCCAACCGTCGTAAGAAAATCCATCAGCGAAAGAAACCATTCTCCAAAAATCGTCATGTAATACATACATTTACATGCGCAAAAGTCTAACTCAGCATGTCCTATTTCTCACGAAGAAAATAAACGCACACATTCAATCAATTATCATCTAAAAAAGGTTTAATCAATCGACAAGTGTCCTTTTTAATTTACCTTAATATCACTAGGTTGTTTCATTTTCCTTCTTATACAAAAGTATGTTCATCCTAAAATTTTCCCACAAAAGTGTATGTCAACTTAGCTCATCATTCAATCATAACCTATTGTATGTTACCTAAGGATTCACCCACATCCCATCACCATTTAATCAATACTCAGTAATGATTATTAACACTATTGAAACCATTCCCTTATAGTATCTTAATATAACATTGGTCACCTTAATGTCTAATTTAATTGAACTCAGCTGCTAAATTAAAAAAAATACACCCTTAAATATACATGTTGTTATCGCACCTCTCAACATTAATAGTTTATTTTCAATTCCTAATTAATTATAATTTAAAAGGAGTTAGAATTTAAATGTATTACCATTTAAAAGTAGCATTAAACTGAAATTAAATTAGGATACCATTTAACTGGAATTAGAAATTAACCAGAATTGGAATTTAACTGGAATACCATTTATAAACTAATATTAACTGAATCAAATTTAACTTAAATATAACATTTTTCCTGCATTATATTCTCCTTTACAAACTCAACCTAATATATAATTCTGGAGATTAAAAAAAATGCAACAGAGTTGAATCAACTCTTATGGTTCTTAAGAAAGACTCTTATGGAGACGACGAGAACCCTGGGAACACTAACGCGAGATTGGAAACATCATTCTTAACCATTACAGATTAAGAAGCAGGACACAGGATGGGAATAAAAAAAAGGGGTGAATATCTGACACACACACAGTCCGGCCAGTGAGGGCTTTTTGATTTGATTTTCCCTAACGCAAGCAACACCAATAACGCATAAGCAGGAGCGCAGCTGATTATGGCATTTGAACGACCGTTATAAATTATAACATTGAGCCTTATATTTAACCCTTATGCTCGATTGGCGCGTTCTCGTGGGCGATTTATACGGATTCTGATTTCATCATGGAAGCTGGTTCATCATAAATGAAAACGCAGATTGATATGACAGTTGGTCGCGTGTCTCCACAAAACAAAAACCTTGGCACCAACACAGGTTTGAAAAAGTTTTTAAGGATGCAAGTGATTTTCGAATAGGTTTTCAATGAGTTTCTCTTTGTCCAACTTATTCTTACAGCCAACAAATTATCTCGAAGTGCACGAACTCCTTCTGCTGGAGAAGCCTCGAAGTGCACGAACTCTAGCATTGAACTCCTTGTGCTGGAGAAGCTTCCTCCTGCACTCCTTAGCTGCGTATAGTCGGGAAGCCGCATCGTCAGCATCCTCCATGGTTTTCCCTTGTTCTACGCTGCCTCTCCCGTTGAATTTTTCACCCGTTTTTGCAGTCACTATACTTAAAAGTTTGAGATGTAGATCAAGGAAGAGACTCCAGTGTCGGATATGTGCACAAATTGTGGAAATTGCGTATCTTTGGTAGGTTGTGGGACTCCCGAGATGTGAATAAAAAAAACGCTGAGATAAAATGTTGGGTGAAGGCGCAAAGGAAGTCAAATCCCTTGCTTAAAAATGCATAGTATAAGGAAAAATCGTTGGGTGAAAAATTAATCAAACGTCGAGATAAAATGAGGAAATCGCAGAGGCAACCCTTGTAAAACGCAGAGGATTAAGTTGAGGACACTCACTAGCAAGAAGAAAATTTTAACTCAAGAACTCGACACAGAAGGCAAAGCTATACAATTCGTTAGTTAAGGCAGTGTTACAAAAATCTGATTGGAATTATTTAGATCAAGAATTCGGCGCACATGGAGACATCCCACAGTCGAAAAACAAGCATCAAATTTAACTCACATAACGTTTTCCATAAATCTAGAGTTCTATAGAAATTTACTGAATCCAATTAAACTTAACTAGAATTACCGTAACAGACGATGACGAATCTGAAGTCGTTGTCCCGCGCTTATACTCGGATTAGCTCTTGCTCTCTAACCATTCAGAACTCACTGATACCTCTTATCCAACAGTCGGGGTAATTTTCTTTCCCATGAGCCGCAAAGGGGCCACACACAAAAACTAGAGAAGGATAGCTCCCATATTGTCTCGCAAGGTCGGACTACCACTCTCTATCGGAGCTGGGTATCCCAACTCCCACAAGAAAAATCAGTCAAGAAAAATATCTCCAATGTAACCTTACACTTACGAGTAGTGATCCATTCCCCTTCTCTGTCATTTCTTTTATAGAGTTCTCTAGTGACTAGTTTCCAAAATACACATTAAATTATTTTTGTTAAATTTTTATTAGGAATATTCTCCCCCTTACACTTGTCACCCGATCCCTTAGTTGCATCATAAATTCATTTCATTAATTTGATTAAATAGCCAATTTCCCTCACCCACCTAAAAACATTCCTAAAAACGCTCCTGGATGTCCATTTATTCCCTCACATTCCCTTAATGACTGACACCTTTCTTAAATCTTAGTTGAGTTCATTTTAGAAAATTTCTCTACACTAGATTTGTTCTATGTTCCACATTACTTTTGCAATTAATTTCCCCTTTTTGTTTAAGTTCGAATTGAACAAGTTTTGCACATAAACAACAATTTAATATTTTAAATAATTTAATCCTTTATTTAATTCTAAATTTGATTTCGTTCCTTTTTAATTCTAAATTGTTTTTTCCCCCTTTTATTAATTTCTTAATTAAAGTTTTGTCCTCATATCCTACTTAGACCTAGGCTTAACAAATTTTTAAGGGAAAAGTTCTAATTAATATACTTTACTAATGCATAATTGTTTTAAGGCTGACCATGTCAAGGTAAAATATTTTTTTCTAGGTACCTAGGTTCATTGACTCACCTGTGTTTAAAAACTGTAACATGCCTTTCAAGATGCACTATGTGCCTCAAGGGTGCCACTTGCCTTCATTCATGTTTCTTTTATGCGATGTGCCCTTCAAGACGCACTATGTGCTCAAGGGTGCCACTCGTCTTTTGATTGATTTTGGTAGACGTCAAACCCTTAGAGTCAATACTTCATCAGGTGACCTTGTGAGAGACTAAGGGACTCTAAGGAATAAGGACCCTGCCTTATTGCAGGCCCCTTAGAATCATTGTGAGCGATAGTCAAATTCTGCCCTCACAACATCGTGGATCTCTCGAACTAAGTAATCGTTAACCTACAGTTCGAGCCATGACAAGAGTGCTAGTAGGTTGTGGCAGGGATGGTGCCACACCTCTCCCTCAATATCTTTGGTTGTCATGTGTGACCCCTTTACTCTAAATGTGAGTCTGGTTAGAAAGCTATCATCATCCTGCATCCATCAACGAAACATGTCAGTGATCCATAAATAACATCATAATATACCAGTCATATATCACATATGCAATAACAGAAGTACTCAAACCAAAAACAATCCACACCCTGACTCGATCCAGAGTCCAAGGAGGCTCATCGATGTCATCAACCTCCTCATTCCAGAGTCCTACACAGTCAAGAGAAACTAGTCAATAACATATGTTGATACAATATAATCAAATAGCATATCATCATATCCACAACATCATCATAATCCATAAGAGAAATAATCAATCATATAAGGAACCAGATCACTTGCATGTAAGTGTCCTCAAAGAATAAGTCCAATTAGGTGTGTGCAAGAGGAGGATGTTACATATCCAATTTCATGAAGTACTTGGCATGCTATAACTGAGCTAGAAAGTCATTGATCTTGGGTAGATGGTATTGATTCATGAAGGTGATATTATTTAGAGATTTTCACTTGATACACATTCTCCAAGTTTCATCCCTCTTGGGTAATATGACGATACGTGACCCAGAAAGTGAGGTGCTTGGTCAAATTACTTCATACTCCAGTAGTTTGTATATATTTCTTCACTTCATTTCTTCTAGAATGGACTAACTATGCAACCCAATGTTTGGCAATGGAGAGTGAGGAAATAACGACATCTCATGTTCCCTTTAGGATCCTAGAACATTTTTTTATGTGGCTACATAATCTCCTCTAACCAATGTTTTTTTTTTTTTAGTACATACCTCTAGAGATGCCTTTACCTTTATCGATTCATATCTTATCTATTCTTTATCATGAAGAGTGATACAAAATTCTTACTTGAACTAATAATTTATTTTCTTAGTTAGTACTTACCAAAGAGATATCAGATTTACCTTTCTATGCATTGATTATGAAGGACTTTTCATTCTTGATAAGGTTGTATAGATTTTCTCTCCTCATCAAGATTGCATCCTTCATTTACATATACATTAAGTGTTACTACATCTACCACTACACAGCACCAAATAA
This sequence comes from Picea sitchensis, assembly GCA_010110895.2. Classification (NCBI taxonomy): domain Eukaryota; kingdom Viridiplantae; phylum Streptophyta; class Pinopsida; order Pinales; family Pinaceae; genus Picea; species Picea sitchensis. The sequence continues at coordinate 62,349 of SNQJ01S0065162.1, read as the reverse complement.
ATTAAGTGATAATACATCTACCTCCACTTGATCAATAGAGTTTTCACTTATAGAAAAATTGATGTTACACTATTTTTAAACCTCAACACACCTTAAACATATATTAAACCTTTTAGATACCACATTTCTTTCTCTTCCTTGATTTTTTGTTTTTATATTTTGAAATTCATACATTTTCAAGTAAAATAAAAATTTATTCTAACAACAATTCTTTGTTTTCTCTCAATTTTCTCTAAATTTTGATTCATAAAAACTTAAAAATATATATATAAAATAAAATCTTAAAAAATTACTTCTTAATATTGTTAGAGAAAGAGTTTTACTTTCATTGAAGTTGAAACTTCACTTTTCGTTTTGACAAAAGTTGCAAGTCCACTATGATAAATTTGAGTTATCAAATCTATCGTATGAAGATTCACACTTTCATATTTCACAAAAGTTAAAAATAACCTTAAAGTTGAGTTATCAAATCTATCATATGAAGATTTACACTTTAATATTTCACAATAGTTAAAAATAACTTTTGATAATGTTGCATAGGAAATAAGTTTGTTGTCATAAAGTGAAAGTGAACCTTTTACTCCAAAGAAAGTGAAATTTAATGTTGCATAGGAAATAAGTTTGTTGTCATAAAGTGAAAGTGAACCTTTTACTCCAAAGAAAGTGAAATTTGTTCTATGGTGATGTTGGATTGGAGTAAAAGTAAAATTTTAACTCTAGTAAAAGTGAAAGTTTACCTTTGATAATGCTATGGTAGAGTTAAGCTCATTTTGATTGAAGTGAAAATACAATTTTAACTATGACCAAAGTGAAATAGAAGTCTGATGAAAAGTTAGTTTTTCACTTGATGAAATAAAAGAGTTAAATGTCCTCCAATGATTGGGAAAAAAAATGTTTTTTGAATTAATCAAAAGTGAATACCGAATGCTAATAAAGTGTTTAAGTTTCATTGATACATTCCATGCAAAATTTAAATCTTCGAATCTATTTTTCAAATTTTACAAAGTTATTTTTCTAATTGAAAGTTGTTCATGTTGCCTTTCAACCCACCTTTCGCTTCACTTTTAAAATCTTTGTGGAGTAAAAATTTATGTTTATGTGCCAATGAAAGTGAAAAGTATCACTTAATAATTTTTAAATTTCATCGATTTGAAATTATACTATACTTGATTACTTGATTAGTAGTTGAATAGTCTTGTCTAACATGAATGGTATTACTACTTTGAATCTTACTAAATGTATAATCCTATGAATTCGTCATGGTGAAATTTGAATCCCACTTTACTTATGTAGGAAGATACGCATTGTTTTCTTCACCATATATCTTATTTGATAAGTATTGTATAAGTATAATTCTGTGTCGTTAGATAAATTAAATAGAGATTTTATTTTGTGTATTTATCTTAGAAATTATATTATATTATCAATGAATAAATGAATTGGTTTAGTTTTATATCAATAAATTTTTTTATAAAGTTAATTATTTTATTTTTCATTTTGATATACAAAGCATGCCTCCTAGAAGGTCAACCTCTAGAACTCCCAAGCAATCATGTAAGTGGATATTCCATTTATTAAACTGTTGAACAAGTAGATAGTGACATAGATATTATACTAGAATAATTCACACCCATCATCTAATTGGATAAACTTAAAATTGAGACAGTGAACCCTATATTCAAAGATACTAATATCTATATAAAATTGGCTACTTTTTATAAGATAGGAGTATCTATAGAAAATTTATAGAAAAATATAATTTCGATATAACCCCTCCAAGTGATCCCAACATGAGAAATGTAGATGATATGTTGTTTTATAATATGAGGTCACACTTGAACACCATAACTTTTATAGATCCTTCCATGGCATGCTCAGAAGAAATTGACTGGATAACAAAACAGACAGATTCTAAGAACATAATTTTTTTAAATGATGAAGAGATATGCATAGCTTCCCTTCAACCATATGAGATAGAAAAGTATTACAAACTCCACCAGTTACAAAAGCACATGATTACTAGTTTTGTTGAAAATTTCCATCAAAATAATGACGTTAAAAATATGTTGGCAGGATGGTGAGTGGAAGACAAAAGGATTTTTGGAAAAAGTGATGGGGTTTACACAATAGTTAACTTTATAGATCCATATATTTGTTCTATGCCATTAAATTCTAGGTTTTATAAAGAATATGCATGCATTTCAAAGATGCATGGATACCTATGGTTTAGATTGTCATCACAACTAACTCAATTTTCAACTAGGCAACCAATTTGTCTCATTCTTTAAATAGAGGAATTGAAAGAGAAAGAAAAATCAATCCTAAAACATTTCTTACATTTTATATGGCCAATTATTTATTTGATTACTAATGTTTTTGAAAATTTCCATCAAGATAATGGCATTAAAAATATTTTGGGAGGATGGTGAGTGGAAAACAAAAGGATTTTTGGAAAGAATGACGAGGTTTACATAATAGTTAACTTGAGAGATCCATATATTTTTTCCATGACATTAATTTCTACGTTGTATAAAGAATATGCATGCATTTCAAACATGCATGGGTACCTATGGTTTAGATTGTCATCACAACTAACTCAATTTTCAACTAGGCAACCAATTTGTCCCATTCTTTAAATAGAGGAATTGAAAGAAAAAGAAAAATCAATCCTAAAACATTTCTTGCATTTTATATGGCCACTTATTTATTAGATATTATCTATGAAATAAACCCTTTTCCAAGGTTAAATTGGAGTTGAAACATAACACATCATCCATTTCATGTTTACTACAAGGAATTGTGCGAAAACATGTATAAAAGGAATTACACACAACTTTGTGTTTTTTTCTTTGATCCTATATATAATATGATTTTATGTAATGAGTGTCCCAAATTGAGTAAGGAGGAAATGACAATATTAAGAAGTATTTATAATCGATTCATCTAGTAATATCATACATATTTAATAATTTATGTGCTCACTACCCCCAATTTGCTACATAAATATGTTCCCAATAGATTAGTTATTGAAAAAATATCTTATCAAAGTATTCTTCAAGGTTTCAATGCTTCAAGGTTTCAATGCTTCATTAGCTAAGAACTCCAAAAAAGAAACATTCATTACACATAACATGTACATTGGTCATTATGGGATCATGAATTCAAATAATGAAAAGTAAGAAGTCAATGGAATGATAGAGCATATATATCCTCAAGGAAAATTCAGGATACATGACCCTGAGGACTAGTTGCAAAACACATTTTTTATGTTTATATCACTTGGTCTTATGCCCATGAGCATTGAGACCATGAAGTGCCTTATGAAAATTCATCATCATGGGAGGAAGTTATTGATATATTATAATCAAAATATTGAACCTCTACACATACACATACACATGGCATGACTTTTCATGAGAAAATGGAAAGAATTAAAAAAATATATATTGAGGAAAAGAAATTAAAAAGGAGGAGGAAGAAGATAGAGTTAAAGAAAAAGAGGATAAGGAAAGAGAAGAGGATGAATACATAATCAGAGTAGAGGATGATAAATTGAGATAAGAAGAAGAAAAATAAATTATAGAAAATGCCAAAAAACCAAGGCTGGAGAGATGTGAAAGGTAACTTAGAAAAATCCCAATTAGAAAGGGAGTTAGAGGAAGAAAAAAAAGAATGGGAAAGAAAATCAATGATGGAAATGGATAAATAACAAGTTTCAAAGAACAAAGAAAATCATCAAGGGCATCAACATATTGATGAACCAACTAGTCAACTTGCTCGACATCAATCGCAATCTGGCCCATCCTCTAGTGATTTTATTTCCTTGACCATGGAAGACTTGGGAATTCGTAAACAAAGTGCCACATCCATAGGGAAGGGAATTAGAGGTAAGGGTACTCACATGGATCAAGTAGCTACACCTAGTAGCTTGGAAAACCTTTATCCTGGGGAGAACAAAGCATATCAAATATTATTGAATAAGTAGATGATGTGGAGTTAATAGATTATAATAAAATAAAGTAAAATATAGTCAAACACGCACAAAGGAGAATGCGAATTGATCTAGATAACATTTCCATATGCAATATATTAGACTGAGAGTCTTAGAAACAAAAAATTCTAAATTGATTAAGTTAATCTTAGCTAGATTAGCTAGAACTCATGCTACCCTGGATAAAGTTAAATTAGAGAAAATTGACGTATAGAAACTAGAAAAGAAGACTGCAAATACTACAAATATGAACTCTCAATTTTGTATAAAAACAATTTATTTTGGAAAGCAAATCAAGGAAAGACCCAATATCAACTTAAAAACTTGAATTTATCAAGTAAATATAAAAGTAGTAGATATAGAAATAGAGAGGAAGTGAATATATATCAAAACATAGGATACTAAGCTAAACCAATTTTTATGATATTGAACAATATTTAAGTTACTAGAATAGGGTGGTACATGAGGCCTAGAAACATATTGAAGAAGGGTGGATGCTTTACATTAAAATATGGGATTTTGATTGAAGACATCATCACTGAGTGTCAACTTCCCTCTTGTGGTCTACCAATTTTTTTTTTTTTTTTTTTATCTCATAAACCCAATGATAAATTGTTTTAGCATATGGTATAGATTCATGAAACCAAGGTGTGAAGTGTGTTAACTATTGAGAAAGGATACCTTCAAAATATCCTTATCAAATAAGTGATAAAAACAACTCAACTCAAATTTTCTTATTTTAAAATTGAGAAAAATGTTAAAATACATTTTCCCATAATGACTTATTTAAAGTTTTTTTTAAACCAATGAGAGAATATTCACCCAGTGTTAAGTTATAATTTAAGTTATAATTGGTTATCATAATGAACATTTGTAATTGTATATATAGAATAATTCAAAAAGTAATTTTAAAACTCAGAAATATGTTCAAATACATTTTCCCATAATGACTTATTTAAAGATTTTTTAACCAATGAAAGAATATTCACCCTAGTGTTAAGTTATAATTGGTTATCATAATGAACATTTGTAATTGTATATATAGAATAATTCAAAAAGTAATGAGGTATTTTTTATGTTATGCCTTTTTTTTTAAAGGAACTATTGAAGTCTTTTTTATGTTATGCCTTTTTTAGGAACTATTATTGTTAGAGAACTATTTCAAATACATTGATGAGAATCTAGTCATTAGCCATAGAATTTTATGACTAAAGGGAATTGTCCATGCATATTGAAGAATCAAGAATTTAGTCATTAGCCATGGAATTTTATAACTAAAGGGAATTGTTCATGCATATTGAATGTTGTGGATTAATTTGCAACTCAACATTTGCATGGTGTTTTATAATAATTTTTTTATTATATTTAAAGGGAATTGTTAATGCATATTGAATGTTGTGGATTAATTTGCAACTCAACATTTGCATGGTGTTTTATAAAAAAAAATTTATTATGTTTTATGCTATCTTGCTTTCAAGATTAAAAATTTATATCATTAGTTTCCTTCAACCAATTTACAATTATTGTTTTGTATTAAGTTTCGATTTTTTTTATAGGAAAGTATATGTTATTAAATACGATAAATTCTATAGAACTATTTCTCATATATTAAATAATTAATAGTAATATTTTCTCTATGTTGAGAAATAACTCTCAAAATATTGTTTTTTTATATTTAAAATATAAATTACATAGTATATATTATTTTATGTTTATCAATATTTAGAAAACTATACAAAGAAACATCACAACACATTGAAATGTCATTGAGAGGTTTTTTTTTCTATTCATATGGATGGTTTTTTCATATCAAATAGGGGATTCTCTAATTAGGTATTTTTATTAGGATTAACTGTAAATGTGTTGAAACTGCATAGAATAGATCTAGCTAAACAATAATACACACATTTGCAGAGAAAATTTGAGAAAGAATAGAAGAATTCTCATTAATCGTTGTGAATAATAAATAATTTACACATGATATACTTTGTATAGCTCAATGAGTGCGCATTGGAGGAGAACCAATGCACCATAGTGGTGGTCTAGAGTGATTTGTACACACACCAATAGTTACGGGAGTGAACTACCACCTAGTCTAGTCTCTTAGGCAGTTACAGGAGTGAACTACCACCTAGTTGAGTTAACTAGTGAACTAGTCTTCAGTTAATTGAATGAAAAAAGAGTAGTGAGGAGTTAACTCAGGGAATCAAGGCTAATGTGACAGTCTGGTGATGATACCAAGGCAAGTTCGAATTAGCATGGTGATGATCCCAATGTTTCATGGTGACAAAGCCAATGGAGCATCTAAACTCAACTCAACTAGTCAAACTGAAGTCTCAACTGAAAGAGAATATTCTCCATGTGGGATATTCTCCCCTAAAATATAAGAGACTGGATAATGACTAATTATGCCTAATAAACAAGAAAAAACCTTAGGAAAAATAAATCCTATGTGTGTGAAGTAAATCCAACACCCCCCTGAACATCACTATGGTGAAAATAAAGAATGGGTCCCAGAAATGAGGCCATGTTAGGTACCCAAATACAAAAGATACATTGAAAATAAAGTGAGGAAAGAAGGAAAACCTCATGGGAAAAACCCCCCTCAAGGTACAATGTATGTAAACAGAAGAACTATAGTTTCTAGGCAATTGTGTCCTTCACTCCAAGATGACTTCGCAGAGAATGGAATTTCTTCTCAGTGAAGGTCTTGGTGAATATGTTTGTCATTTGTTCTTTTGAAGGATAGAACTATAAGTCGATGATCCCCTCATGCACTAAGTCCTAGATTTAGTGCA
>SNQJ01S0065162.1:24208-34744 GCA_010110895.2 Picea sitchensis | reverse complement strand
GGGGGGGGGATGTTGATTTTTTATGATTTTCATATGTAATAATTATTTCCTTATGACTTAAATGTTATTGTTATCACAGAATAATTACACACTATAAATCTCAACAAGACATAGTGAACTTCATGAGAGGTTATTTTAAGTAAATATTATATAAGATCATATTTTACGATTGAGGGCCCAATATATATACTTGGACACTAGTGTATTTTCATTTAATGGACATGTATTTCCCATTATTGCATTTTCATTAATTAATTAATTATTGATTATTGATTATTTATATATTTATACATTATATTATAAATATATGATTTATATATTATATTTATGTTGATGATTATTTCCTCACATGCACATCTAATTAATATAGACTACTCCATCCTACATAAGGAAATGTGAGAGAACCTCGAGTCTTTATCACTCCTCGTCAAATCAACATGACCAATCTCAGAGAATGTCTTTGTGATGCTACTAACTGGAGAAACATCAACATCCTAGGCTATTCACCACTAGCCAAATCAAAATGGCCCTGTGAGTGAATGTATCTTTCTCCCTTGGTCAAATTAGCATGAACAATATGGGTGAATATCTGATCAATGTTTAAACATCAAGACTCCCTCTTAGTGAGGGAGACATTCTGCATCAAGCCAAGCTTGTCTCTAAAGTATAAAAACTTCACCCTAGACAGAGTCTTGGTGAGAATGTTTGTAATCTACTCATTTTTGGATATGTATTGGAGATTTAATGCTCCCTTATGTACCATGTATCGGATGAAGTGATATTTGATCTCAATGTGCTTCGACCTGTCATGAAATACTGGATTTTCCAAAATCTTGACACAACTTTGATTATCATAATGTATCAAGGTCATCTCTAGCTCGTGATTGAATAGTCCTACAAGAAGATTTTAAATCCATACTTATTCACGACTTGTGACACTAGATACGATATCCTCTACTTCTATTGTAACGACTGCTACAAAATTTTGAGTCCTACTAAACTGGGATTTTGTGGATGATCCTAAGCTGAAGAAGCACCCTGAGGTGCTCTTTCTCTCCATTACACTTCCTTCCCAATCAGAATACGTATATCCTTGCAGCCTCACTTCACCACCTGAGACATATCCCAGAAAATATCCAATTGTACCACGTAGGTATCTAAACACATGCTTTCTTGCAACCCAATGGAACTGCCTCAGCTCAACCATAAATTGGCTCAAGGTTCTCACTGTAAATAAAATATATTGTCTGGTGTTAATCAGGTACATCAAGGATCCACTAAATTATGTTTACATAGTGGGATCTACCAAATCTTAATATGAAGTGGAATCACTCAACTTCTTCATATTTTTCATCATAGGTGTAGCCATGGACTTGCAGTCCATCATACCAAACCTGCTCAATATTTCAAATGTGTACTTCCCTTGTCCGAGGAATATCTCACCTAGTTTCTGCCACACCTCCAATCCCAAGAAATAATGCATCAAGCCAAGATCCTTCATCTCAAACCTAAAGGCCAACTCCAACTTATGCCCGACAATGAGTCTCTCTACCCCCATAAGGAACAAATCATCAAAATACATCACCAACGTCAAAGGATCACCATCAACAATCTTGTAGTGAAGGTTGGGATTTTATTCACTCTTGGTTAAGACCAAGCTCATCAAATATCCATCAATATTGGAGTACCATGCCCTCGGTTCTTGCTTGAGTCTGTACAAGGCCTTTTTCAATCTACAAACATGAGACTCCTTCCCATGTATCTCAAAGCTCTGAGGTTTTTTAATGTACACTTCCTCCTCAATAACACCATTGAGGAATGTAGTATTTACATATATCTCATGAAATATCCCATCCATGACTATTTCAATGTCAATAATGGTTCTAATGGAAGTGTACTTGGTGACTAGAGAAAACATATCCTCATAGTCCACTCCCTCTTTCTGGGAGAACCCTCTTGCCACAAACCTTGCTTTGTACTTTTCTATGTTTTCATATGTTGCATTCTTGATATTGAAGATCCACTTGGAAGTCACCACTGACATTCCCTCGAGTATCGACACAATATCCCACACATAATTCTTCATGATGGACTGATATTCCTCCATCATGGCATCTCTCCAAACTTGCTCGCTTGTTGCCTCCTCATAACTAGAAGTTTCAGAATCAATGATGTGACTCATCAATTCCATATAACTTGATAATTTTTTAGGTCATATACTTTTTTTGTAAGTACCACAGGGATATGCATACCTCTTTTCATCTTGCAATGTATCACGAATCCAAACTGGCCTCTTCTTTGTATCTAGAACAACGACTCTAGACAGGTCCAGTGGTTCAACTAGCTCTGTTGAATTCTCTCGATAGTCTAAAAGATGATAAACTAGAACAGAGGGACCCGAACCCACATCCTTTGAAGCCTCCTACTCTTCATTATCAATCTCCATGTGAGACTCTCTAGAACTCATGAAGGTTGTGTCTTCGTCAAAGGTGACATCCCAACTGACCTTTATATGACATTGTCCTGTAATGTATATTTTGTAAGCCTTTGATGTCTCATTGTATCCAACAAACACCCCCTTATTGGCATAAGGCTCCAACTTTGCCCTTTTCTCCTTAGGAACATGAATGTAGACTCAACAACCAAAGATCCTCAAATGACTGAGCTTTGGTTTCACAATTGTGAAATCCTCCTCAGGAGTCTTGTCCCCCAAGTTGCAATGAGGACTCCTATTCTACATGTACATTGATGTATGGGATGCCCCTCCCCATAAGAACATGGGTAAATGTTGATCATGAATCATGGCTTTGGAATCCTATATAATGGAATTGTGTTTTCCTCTCTACAACCTCATTCTTCTATGGGTTGTAAGGAACGGTCAAATCCCTCTTGATCCCCGCCTCCTTGTAGAAATCACTAAATTCCTTGGAAGTGTACTCTCCTCCATTATCTAATCTCAACACCTTGATATTATTCCTTGTCAAGTTCTCTACCTGATCCTTGAACTCCTCGAATCTGCTGAAGAACTCATCCTTGTTCTTCATGAAGAAGATCCATGTCTTCTAGGAGAAATCATCAATGAATATCACATAGTACAAGAATCCACCCAAAGGTGAAACTTTCATAGGTCCACATATATATAAATGTACTAGATCCAAGATCCCCTTGGACCTGCTGTCATTTCTTGGAAAATATAGCTTGGCATTCTTGCCAAGTTCAAATCCTCTGCAAATGCCATCATGCTTTACTTGAAGCTTTGGAAGTCATGTGACCATCCTCTTCAATGATAGTAAATCCTTGTAATGTAAGTGTGCAAATATTTGATGCCATAGCTCACACAAATTGATGTTGTCATGTACCAATGCCTAGTTTGGAAGTCCCATAAATCTGTATATACCTCCCTCTCGAACACCAATCACTATTGTAGAGTCTATAAATATCAATTAGTTATCACAGTGTGACCATTAGCAGCTTACAAAGAAACAAAGAGTGACCAAAAGACTTGGTCACACTCTGTAGTGAAATCCTTAAGGTGGTCGCACCTTGTAATTTGGAAAATCACAACCAAAGAGAGTGTGGTCACTATGTGTGCACAGGACGCTCGTGACCATGACTTTACAATTGAAAAAAATAAAATATTTGAAGAATATCTATCATATATGGCACTGGAATATTTTAACTAGCTTCGGAAAAGACTTATACTAGCTCTGGCACTGAAATATTTTAATTAGCTTTGATATCATGTTGAATTTTGTTGACTTTTTGGTAGTTGTGAGAGGAACTTTCCCTCCTAGATGACCTTTCTTAGACAATAAAAATATTCTAGAAGAAAGATAACCATTGAAAATATGTGGAAATACCCCAGAAGAGAAGTCTGCCCAGAAGAATAAAGAACAATGAAGAGACACCTTTCCAGAAGAGAAGTCGACCAAGTTAGGAGGACAAGAAGATTATAAATATGAGGTGCCTTGGCTCATTTGTGACCCTCACACACATTCTTTCATATACACATAAGTAAGGAGAAATTATGAGGAAGGTGACACAATAGATGCAATGAAAAATATTCTTCTTGTCCAGTCTTTTTTTGGTATTTCTCTCTTGTACGCTACTCTTGGTAGAGGTGCACTACCTTGGTATTGTGTTGTTGTTGCAGCTAGGGTGGTATGTCTGGTTGTACCTTGAGTTGTCCTTTGTGCTAGGGTTTATCTATTGGCTCATGATTGGACTTTCTTTGTGAATGGAATCTATCTAAGAAAGGTTGTTTGGTTTTTCCAGGATAAATCACTTGTGTTATTTTTTCCCTTGTTTATGTTGTTATTTCTCAGTACATGATATATAATTTAATTTTAAAGAATTAAAAGAACACTGGTAACTCTACTTCTCTATAAATAAATAAACTCTAACATGGTTTTAGATCTAGTAACCTTTAGAACAATTTGACCATTGGAAGGAAGACCTCGCCGCAATACCTTGTCATTGTAGTGACCTTTCCATTGCATCACACTATCTTTGTCAATATAGTTGAGAAATATACCAAGGTCATTCGGGATAATTATTTCACTAGGAATTTTTCCCTACCCTAGTGCACCTCCTATAACTTTCAGTCTACGGTTTGGTGAAATCTGCAAATTTGAAATTTCTCAGATCTAGGGTTTTTGTCAATGAAAATGTCAATGAGTATGAGAGTTAAGGATAGATTGGATGGAGCAAATAACTTCATATTCTGGAAGCACATAGTACTTCTCATTCCAGAGGAAAATGATTCATTGGATCATGTCAAGCAAGTAATTACAGAAACTAAAGATGAAGAAGCTAGAGAAAAGTTCAGAAATAATGAAGTCAAGGACAAGAGGATCTTGACACACTCAATAAAGGATCATCTTATACCTAATGTATCAGAACTAAAAAAAACAAAAGAAATGTTTTATTCCCTAGCCATACTATATGAGAGTAAGAATACTAGTAAGAAGCTTACTCTATGGCATCAACTTAGAAACATAACAACGAACAATTCATAAACAATCACCAACTATTTTATGAAGATATCGTAGATCAAGGAGTAGTTAGAAGCCATTGGAGACCCAGTAAATGACATTTAACTCGTGACTACTACACTCAATGGATTTCCATCCTATTTGGATCCATTCATGCAATGGATTCCTGCTAGAAGCAAATTTCCCAAGTTTAACAAGCTATGGGAAGATTTCACCCAAGAGGAATCCAGATTGATATCCAAGTCATAGAAAACAATGACAATGAAAATCAAGCCCTTACTACTCAAGTTACGAAAATGAACGAAAGGGAAGAAGGCAGTATGAAGAAGTCTAAGTGATCACATTACAAGAAGGATGCATCAAGGATCATATGCTACACTTGCAAGAACACGGGATAGTATGCCACACAATGTCCTCATAAACATGAAACGATAAAGAAGAAGAAGAACCATGCACATGCAACAAACACTAAAGATAACTAGTCAAAGGATGAAGAATTTGTATTTGTTTTAGCACTTATAGGAACCATCACTTAAGGGAGTGATACTTGGCTCATACATAGTGGTGTTTCCAAGCACATGACCAAATCCATAAATTATCTTTCAAATATGACATCAAAGAGCTCATCCCTTCAAGTGGAGCTTGGGGGTGATTCCAAGCACACAGTCAAAGGCATTGGATAATCCTCCCTACAAATTGACTCAAGTAACCCTATTTTTATTCAGTATATTTTGTTTGTAAAAGGATTTAAGAAGCATCTACTTTCCATCTCTTCTTTAGAATATAAAGGATTTAGGGTAACTTTTATGGATGGCCAAGTTCTTCTATGGCCCAAGAATTCAAGCATTGATAAAGCTATCGTGATTTGTGTCTAAGATGGAGGACTATATAAATTGAAGGGACACCAAGAATAAGCCCTTTTACACAACAATGTCAACTCAAGTAAGCTATGGCACCGAAGACTTTCTCACATAAACTACATAGCACTACCGATATTGAGCAAGATGGTTACAGGTCTACCTCACATTCGGGTAGAATTTTACTGTGTACGAAAAGGTTGCGCACTTGGAAATAATGTTAAGGGAATATTTACAAACAGTGGTAGCAAGTCTAAGGGAATATTGGACATCATACACTCTGATGTATGAAGACAGGTGACAGTTCCATCCTTACGAAAATTTGTATACTATGTATTATTCATAGACGACTAATCTCAAAATACATGGATCTACTTCTTGAAAGAAAAAGATAAAGTATTCAACAACATTTAGGTATCCAAGGATTTAGTTGAAAATATCTTTGAAAGGAATATTAAAGTCTTGATATCTAATAATGGAGGTGAGTGCATCTCAAAGGAGTTTAAATACTTTTGTAGAGAATCATGTATTAAGAAGGAGATAACAACTCCCTACAACCCCCAGAAGAATGGGGTTACAAAAAGAAAGAACATATCCATTATAGAAGAAGTGAAAGAAATGATGCATGACCAACGCCTACCCATGCACTTATGGGAAGAAGCATATGGTATAATTGTGTATTTCCAAAATAGAAGTCCTTACAAAATATTGGGGAACAAGACACTTGAAGAGGTGTTCACTGGAAAGAAACTAGAAGTTAGTCACTTGAGTATTTTCAATTGTCCAGTGTTTATACATGTTCCAAAGGAAAAGAGAACAAAGTTGGAACCTTTAGGAAAGAAGGTCACATTCATTTTATACAGTGAGACTTTGAAGTCTTATAGAATATACATTCCCAGGAAGAGATAGATTGAGATCAATCGGGATGTAACATTTGATGAAGATGAAGCCTTCAGAATATGAAAGGAGTCTCACATGGACGAGGACCGAGAGGAGTAGTAGGCTCCAAAAGAATCATTCATGGAATACTCTACACTAGAGGAACCCATTCTAGAAGTTCATAATGAGATGGTAGAGTCATAGCGACCTGTAGATCCACCTAGAGAAGCCGTAGTCAACATCAAGATACCAGCTTGGCTTCGAAACACCTTGTAGGAAGTTGAAGGAAATGTAGCTCCCAAAGGCTCTTGGCTCTTTTAGAGAGAGAAAGAGACCACATAATTTTTATAGCTATGTGGAATTTATGAGAAACATCATTGATTCATAGCCTTCCACCTTTGAAGAAGTTGTTGAAAAGAGGAATGAAAAGATGCCATGATGGAGAAGTATCATTCCATCATGAAGAATGATGTGTGGGAGGTGGTTCCAAGACCAGAAGATAAGTTGGTAGTGACTTCCAAATGGATCTACAAGATCAAGCATGTTGCAGATGGCAACATAGAAAAGTACAAAGTGATATTTGTGGCTAGAGGATTCTCCCAAAGTGAAGTAGAAGACTATGATCAGACATTTTCTCTAGTAGAAAAGTAAACTTCCATTAGATCGATTATTTCCATTGCTTACTATTTTTAGGTTCTGGTGGTGTGATTTTTCATAATTGTTTTCCGGATTTTACACAGTGAAATTCATTTGTATCGATGCTTCGAATCCTTTACCTAGATTCATCTTCAGGATATATTAGTCAATGATAAGGGTAGCATGCCAGAGTTATAAATGTCAAAGATGCAGAGATAAGTAGGTAGGTATAGTCGGCTTTAAACCTTAAGAGAAACCTAAAAGCTAAAACCTAAGGTAGGTTTAAATTTCTGGCCAAAACCCTAAGATATTGCACGAGACTACGTTTTATGAATTCTATGATATAATTATAATATACATTAATGAGTTTCTTAGATTGTTTTGACTAAATAATAATGATAAATATTTATGATTATTTTACTATAGGCTTGTTTTTTGATTAAATCGAGGTTAGGTATAATTATTAATTATTAAAAGGCTTAACTAACTATGAAGATCTAGAAAAATAAATAGTATATAACAATTTATGAAAAAATTCCTAAAGAAAAGAGAGGGATAGGACATCAAACCTGGTTTTCTGATTTCTCTTGTTGTATTAGCAAAGGAAGCCAACTTCTACTTACCTCTAGGATGCCATCTCTATTCATGTTGTTTGGGTGCTTCATTATCTCTAGGGTGTCTCTAATTCGTCGTCTAAAAAAGTGGTCCCCTTTAGCGCGGATTTCATTGTTCTCAAGGCATATATGGTGCTTGGTTTTGAGAGAGTGATCTGCCAAAATGAGGTTCGAGTCCACTCTCTCCTGATGTCTACTTCATGTTCTTTGATTCTTACTTGCAATGATCTTCTTGTTTCTCCAATCTAGCACCTACCACAAGAACATGAAATCTTATAGATTCCTTTCCCTTGATGTTTGTCAATAGGGTATTTTCGGACTTCATTTTTTGTTTTACAGTTATGAGAGGTTTGAATGAAGTTGTAATATCTTTTCTTCTTAGAACTTTGGAGATTTTATTTGTGACCCTTGGTTGTAGGAGAGGTAAGATTTTGTGGTGGAGGTTAGAATGTTTTGAGAATGAGGTCTTTTTGCATATTTACTTAAGGATTTCTTGATTTCTTTATCTTTCTATCCTATAACTCTAAAGACCTTGGTTAAGTGAGATATTTCTTGGTATAGATGTTCTACATCAGAAATTCTTGTTTCCATTATGGCTAAGGTGTTGATGACCCCCATTTTTTGTGTCTTGTGGTGGTGGGAGTGAGCATGTAGGTAGTTGTCTATGTGGGTTTTCTTTCTAAAGACCTTGTGTCCTAGGGTTCCATCTTCTTTTCTTCTCATTAATACGTCTAGGTAAGGTATACTATCATTTTCTTCTTGCTCCATTGTAAATTTAATGTCTTCTGAAATTTCATTGAGTTGATCGAAGAACCTTAATAGTTCATCTTTTCCATGAGGCCATTTGACATTTGTGTCATATACATACCTTTTCCATCTTGAGGGCTTTAGTGGGTATGTATCGAGAGCCTTCTTCTCAAATTTTTCCATAAAGAGGTTGGCCACAATTGGGGACAGGGGGGATCCGATGGATTCTCCACTTTTTTGTTCAAAGAATTCACCTTGGAAGCTGAAGAAGGTATATCTAAGACAAACCTCTGCAAATTTAGTTGTCCCTGGGTCTGTGACTTCATTGATAACCTGAATAGCTTCATTTAATAGGATTTTAGTAAAAATAGAAACTACGTCAAAACTGATGAGCATGTCTTCAGGTTCAACTCTTTCTTCTTTCAAGATTTTAACAAAGTCATTGGAATCCTTGATGTACGAGTCAGTTTTTCCAACCAAGGGTGCTAATATTTTTTCTACATATTTCGCAAGTTCATAGGTTGGGGAACCAATTGTGTTGACAATTGGTCTGAGTGGAGCACCTTCTTTGTGTATTTTTGGTAGTCCATAGATTCTTGGCGTGATCTGAAAGTTGGGAGTAAACAGTTTCTTTGTTCTTTCATCTAGATTGGTTTTGCTAATGGATTTTTTTACTTCTTTAATGATTCTAGAAATTGGGTGCAAGTTTGAGGGTGGATTTTTTTACTTCTTCAATCTTTTTTTTTATATTTCTCTCTTGTACGCTACTCTTGGTAGAGGTGGACTACCTTGGTATTGTACTATTTTTGCAGTTGGGGTGGTATTTCTGGTTGTACCTTGAGCTAGCCCTTATGATAGGGTTTATATGTTGGTTCATGATTGGACTTGATTTGTGAATGAAATCTATATAAGAAAGGTTGTTGTTTTTTTTACCTCATTTGGGGTTTTCCAAGGATAAATCACTTATGTTATTTTATCTCTTGTTTATGTTGTTATTGATCAGTACATGATATGTAAGTTAATGCTAAAGAAGTAAAAGAACATTGATAACTCTACTTCTCTGTAAATAAAGAAACTCTAACAATTTTTTCTAATTTTCAGATCTGATAATTATTTCATTATGATTTAAATGCTACTATTATCATAGAATAATTACACACTGAAAATATCAACAAGACTTAGTGAACTTGATCAGAGGTTATTGTAAGTAAATATTATATAAGATCATATATTACAATTGAGGGTCTGATATATATACTTGGGTATATACGTGGGTGGTAGAGCCTTTTCATTTTATGGACATGTCTTTTCATTAATTATTAATTATTAATTATTTATATATTTATACATTATATTATAAATATATTATTTATATATTATATTTATGTTGATGATTATTTCCTCACATGCATGTCTAATTAATATATATCACTCCATCTTGGACTAGGAAATGTGAGAGCATCTTGAGTCTTTATCACTCCTCATCAAATCAGCATGACTGCTAGGAGAAAGACTACACCTAGGCCATTTTCCAATAGACAAATCAACATGGCACCATGAGTGAATGTATCATTCTCCCTTGGTCAAATCAACATGACCAATATGGGAGAATGTATGGCCGATGCTTGTAACTGGAGAAACATCAACATCTTGGGCTATTCACCACTAGCCAAATCAACATGGCCTTGTGAGTGAATGTATTATTCTCCCTTGGTCAATTTAGCATGACCAATATGGGAGAATGTCTTCCCGATAGTGAAATATGAACAAGGTAGAGGGAGGGCGGGGAGAGAGAAAGGGGGGGAGAGA
>SNQJ01S0065162.1:12624-23383 GCA_010110895.2 Picea sitchensis | reverse complement strand
TTTTTAAAATGAGTTATACATCGCACTAGAATAGACCAATATATACAATCTAAAATAAAATAAAATAAAAATTTGATAATGTTAAATCCCTCATACTCTGCACTCATCGAAGTCATTGTAATTTCAAGGATATATTGACTTTTGTAATTTAAAAAATATAGAAAATTAATATTATTATTTTTTTTAAATACACGACACTAGAAAAATGGGTTCTCTACAATTATAGAATTTTTTTAAGGAAGTTTCATTGTTAATGTACTCAACACATGCACTAACAGAGACATATATCTTATTTGTTTCTAGAAAAATAACATACCACTCTTGGAAAAACTAAAATTTCACATATTTATTCAAAATTTCTATAAATAAACATTGCATATTCAAAAAGCTAATTCAATTTCCTACGTTTCATCTTTTTACACCATATTCAAATTCATTGTAAAAGTACCTTGAATAATCCCTCCAAGTTAAAACATTATTGTTTTTCCATGTTTGAATTGCCACTAACGTGTCATGAGATACCATCATTAGCTTTGACTCACCCTCTACCTTATTTCTAGTCTCAGTTATTTGCGGTACAGATAACAAATTGGAACTCAAACTAGGTACATGATATACGTCAATGATCACACTATTATGACATTCAATCTTTCCACAACCATAAAAGTAAGTGCATAATTATCTCCTACAACATTTTTGGGGTAGCTTCACTTAATGAAGAAAAGAGAGAATCATATTTATCCATATGATGGGTGCAACCAAAGTCATCTATACATTCACTATGAGAACTGTGAGCATTCAAGGCCTAACAATAACTAATAAAAAACATATAGTTATCGTCATTACATTTTGAAGTTTGTTGTTGCAGGTTAGTCGATCTTCTAGTTGACATGTCTCCTTCAAGATTCTTCACTTTCTCGTATAGTTCATTGGTTTTCTACTAGAAGTATTTCTACATCCACAATAACAATAGATTTTATTCTTTATACCTTTCTTAGTCAAAGTACAATCACCATGATTCCTCTTAACATTTTGGTAGATGCAATCGGTTCTTTCTGTTGACTGTATTATCAACCTCTTTCTCTATAATTCTTTCGACCCTTTCCCTTCATCAATTATGCTTGTTGATTGACCTCAATTTTTTAAAGAATTTTTTCCTATTTCATATTTAAAAAATCATAGAAAGAATCAAAAGAATAAGCCTTACAAGCATATTTTCTTAAAGTCTAACCATCAGAAAACATTGAATAGAACACATCATAAGGTGTCTTTAGATATATTAGGATTAATTTTATGACTTGACCATCCTTCTTTGGAAAATACTTTCCATGCTCACCGAGTTTCAACTAAATTTCCTTGATGTGAGCCAAGTAATATTCGATTATTTCAAAGAAGAGAGGATTCAAAGAGATAAATTCATTTCCAATCTGTTTAACCTAATTTTCAATGGTTTTATTAAGAAAAGCCTCCATATTCTTCTAGACAACATTAGGATAGTCGATCCCACCTATATGAAAGTGAATCTCCCTAGAGATTTAGGTCCCTACAACCTCTTCATTCTTTCCATTGATGAAAAATGTTTGCTATTCATCCTTAAGATATGAAACTATAGTCTTTGTAAATGGATAGAGAACTTCCATATATTGTGTCCATATTCAATAATTGTAACCATTTATAACCACAAGCTTGTGCTTGGAACACATGATGTTGATCTATATATTTAATCCCAAATTTATAGTGCAAGTTTAATCCTTGATTCAATCTACCAAACAAATCTAACTCCCTAGGAAAGTGTATAATTTATAGCCTCTAAAATACTTGCAGACAATGGGCTATAATTCAAACCAATAGCTCTTACACTAAGTTGGAGATCTAGGGAAATAGGTAGATCACAAGGATAGGTATTCTAAGAAGAGGTGATGTCTAAAGACACGATCACAACACTTAAGTGCATGTGAGTGCATGTGAGCATAGTTGAACATACATAGAAGTGTAAGAAACAAAAATATTTCCATACATAACACTTACACACATTCTAACCTAATTTTCATATTATATATCACCAAGATCTAACCAGCTCCCTTGAAGTGAGGAAGAAGAGGTCCACTTATATTGGTGACAATGCATAATGAACCCCTTGAATTGTTCTTTGTCTTGCACACTAGTATATTTCTTTAATCTAACTAACAAACTGGTACAATCACAAGTTGATCACTTAATTCACTTGTTAATAGACTCTTATAGTCAATTCTTAATTGTCAACTCATTATCTCTAGAAGATATAGATGTGTGATGACTTTAGTACTTTACTCAAGGGAACTACTTTACTCAAGTAATGTGATGATACTATAGTACTTTACTACTTTTTTCTTTTAAATTATAGTATAACCAATTTTTGTGGAGGAAAAAATTAATCTATAAAATCTAAACACCACATAATGAAAGGGGTAAAAGTATGAATAAGTGACACTAGCAACAAAGCTATTTTTTTTGTTTTAAAAAAACATAAAAGAAAGATAGGCCTCAAATTTACACACCATAAGTTGTTGTCATGGTGTAGGGTTGAACAAAAGTATCTAGCTATAATGATCCTTAAGGGAGTAATATTTTCATAAGAATGATCAACATACAAACTTGAGTGACATTCTTTTAATACTCATTTACTTTACATTGGATATAAAAATCTAAATAAAATACATTTATTTATTTATTTATATATAATTCACTTTAATCTCGTTTTAAAGCAATTTTGAAGGACAATAACTGTTTTTAATAAAGAGATCAAATCATGAACACATAAATCCTTCACTAAATTAATACATCTATGAGAGTTGTATTAAGTACATGGAATAAATTCATTAAGAACTCCACCAATTTAGTTTCTATGATTAAATAAATTTTACTTTACTCAATTTGCATGGAATAATAGGTACATAGATCACATTGAGATCGACTAAAAATAAGGGATGAAGAATGGACAAAAGCGTTTGAATTATTTCAAAACTTTGTACAATATACATATAAAAATAAAATTATAAGTGTATATAATCTCAAGTTCATTTTTTTTTAATATCAAATTTACAAAACTTTATGTATATAATGAAATCTCTATTATAATCAAATTTAATCAAATGAATAGTAAAAAGTTAAAAAGTATTTTTTTACTTGGTTTATAATTTTTTTAATAAATTATTAAAACTTGATACAATCATTATAAAATCTAATATGAAAAGTTTTAATCATTATAAAATCTAATATGAAAAGTTTTAAATGGTTTATTTTTAAATGATGAAAGACTATTTATTTTAAATAGAATTATTTTTTCTTTGCATCTATTTTGACATATTTTTAATATATTTAATCAATTTTTTAAAAAAAAAATCTTTATAATTTTAATTAATTTATATATTTTATTAAAAAAATTTATAAATTCTTAATAATATTTTTATGATTTCAATTAATTTAAATAATTTATTAATCACTAATTGATTAACCTCCCATTCACCCCTCTAATCCATCATCCTTAACTAATATATAATTGAATGATTGTTATATATATAACACTTTTTAATAATAATGATTTAATGTTTATGTATGTTTTAACCCTGTTAAGTTAATAACATCCATTCTTTAATTTTAATGATCTTTCCATATAGTGCCTAGTGGGTACATTTCTCAAAATATGGTGGTTTGCTCCCATTTGTTTGGAACTTTTATATTGTTATTTGAGATTTTTTGGTAAACTATGTATCAGTTTTGAAACCTCCAGTATTTTTAAATTGTTGTTTGAATTTTTTTTAAGTAAACTATGTATCAATTTTGAAAGTATTTTTAGTAGTGGACATTAGTCCGTTATATATAAAAAAAAACATAATAATGCAAAACAAAACCACTGATAATAAGATATAATAAATATATATAATAAATAACCGTTAGAAGAAAAAAAACATTACATGGGCTCATAGTGATTGGTTATTACCCTAAATGTAGTGAATACGAAATTTCAGAACAGGAAGACTGAAACTGATACGCGCAGTTCTGGTTCATCATTCATTCATGGCGAACCTTAATATACTATATCTAAAGTCAAACTGATGGGAAAACACTCCAACATTGCTATCACTTGTGGAGGCCCAGAATCACCGCAAAGATTTCGGTAGTGTAGCACCGTGCAGCGGTTACCACCTGTTCAGTATTAGATGTTCAAAGATGGTACAATACACGCAATGCATTTTTTTTCTGGCCAGGATTCAAACCGTAAAAGCTGCAAAATACTAGTGAATACAAAATGGTGCCCCGCTATTCTAATTATTAAATATCATGTGCTTGTCCTTACAGCATTTAAGAAATTTTGAAAGGCCCAACAGAGCCAAATGGGTACATTTCCACTTTTCATGGCAAAGTTATGTAAATATAGAAAGAAATAAATAAATTTTAACGTTGAAGAGGTTAATAATAGTTTATGGGACAGACAATTTGACATACTGATTTCTGCATTTCAGATTTTAATTTCTCCACTTTTTTGGTTGAATAAATTATTCCAAGAGCTAGCGGTCAAGATACGTACATAACTGTCCCTGCTGTCTTTGAAAGCTTTACACTCTAAAATGAAATGTTTTTCTGTTTCCACTTTTCCGGAGGTGCAGAATATACACACTTGGAAAATGGCTGAAACCTCTTGCCCAAAGGTCTGAAACCTATGAACATATTATACTGTGATCAATAGTTGAGTGTTTAGGTCTGAAACCTGCTTGCTCTTTGGGGTGCTTATCTTTTTCTTCCGTTGACTTATTGATTCTATTTTCTAGCATACTTCCTATTAACTTTCCAAACAAGGGGTTTATCATTATAGTCTTAAGGAGGGGTTCACTTGTTGATTCTATTTTCTAGCATACTTCCTATTAACTTTGCAAACAAGGGGTTTATCATTATAGTATTACGGAGGGATTGTTGACATCCTCACTCTTGAAAATCCATATTGCTAGACTCGAAAATCCATATTGCTAGACTCTTGTAGGGAATCGCTGCTGAATGATGTTGTTGAAAATTTCCATAGATATTTTGTTTAGAGTTAGACTAAATCTTTTGTTTTTCCAACCTCCAACTTTTTGATACCCACTTCAATCTTTTACCCTGTGAAGAGCTTAGTAGTAGTGTTGACCAAGGGAAGGGGGTCAACCTTAAGATCTTGCTCATAAAGTTGTTTTGCATACTCGAACCATTGACAAGTTGTGATATTATTTTCAGTTTATTTCTTTCTAGTTTGAAGTTCCTTCCAAAATAACTTGGGGTTATTTTTCCCCAAAAAAATTAGTTCCTCTCTCCTTGACATCATGAAATTAGTTTTTTTATTTCTTACAATTTGTTTGTAGGCTTTTATGTTTATGTCTTTCTGGCTTGACTTTTTCAAAATTTTCTTTGTTGTTTTGCATTCCTCATCAAACCAAGCATTAACCCGAAAACAATTTGTTTCAAATTCCCTAATTTTTTGCTGAAATTACATTTTGTAAATAAGCTTTAAATTAAGTTTGTTAACTCAAGACTATGAAAACCCTGGGACTGAATTTTCTCCTTGTTATATATACTAACTTGTATAATGTATTTAACTATTTTTATACACACAGTTCTCCATGAATTCCAAAAAATTAAATTATATTCCATCCATTACACCTAAAATCAATTCTAATTTATTGCAATTTAATGAATTCAATAGTATCCGATTGCATCTGTTGATATTCACTGCGATATACTAAATTTGATATTCTTGTTGTTAGAATCTCTGAAAAAAACTTAATAAGAAAAGGAATCCAAACATTCTATTATTTTCATCCAAACATTCTATTATTTTGTTAGTATTCGTGTTGCTTATCCAAACATTCTATTATTTTGTTAGTATTCGTGTTGCTTATCACGTTCTATTATTTTCATCCAAACATTCCCAATGAGTTTTAGGGAAAAAAAATGGTGTTCAATCAGTTATAGCTAAAATCAATTCTAATTTATTGTAATATAATGAATTCAATTTATATCTTTCAACTGCAGTGTAAAGTTATTGTCAAATATTTATTGCTTATCACGTTCTATTATTTTCATCCAAACATTCCTGAACATTCCCAATGAATTTTAGGGAAAAAAAATTGGTGTTCAATGTAAAATCAATTCTAATTTATTGTAATATAATGAATTCAATTATATATATTTATTACATATGTTGATATGTCATTGTAAAAAAGGAATATGTTGATATGTCATTGTAAAAAAAATACCGCTTATTGTCCTCTTCGTCACGATGTACCAAACTTGTATAACTTTCAAACCTTACCGATTTGTTAGTGGTGGAATCCTTTACATAACAGCAGGAAAAGGACTATGTCCTGAAATTTCACTGGCTTGGACAACCTACAGAATTTCATAAATACGTTAAAATGAAATCTCGTGAAGATGAATGTGAAGATGAAGATTGGGCAAGCCAGAAGAAGAGTACACTACGTTTGGAAAGTCCACATCAGGACTTATTACCAATAAGTTGTTCATAAAGTGTAGTGTCAATTTTCAAAGAACTACATTTTTTTTTCTAACTTTATTCTACACTGATAAGGTGTAGTACATAGTTTACAGTCTTCTATTTTAGATTTATATAAAATATTCAACACATATTTAGGGTCATATAGTTTACAATTTTCTATTCTATACTTGGATAAAATATTCAACACATTTTTTATATTTAGGTTTACAAATAAAGATAGTATTATCCATTTGTAAGACTTGGATGCCTAGAAATAAATGGAATAAACTAAGGTCAATGTGAAAATGTATATGTTAGTTATTTCTTCAAACCCAAAATTAAATCAACATTGTTTCCATTAATGACCAAGTCATTCATACACAATAAAACAATTAAAGTTTCAACATTAACATGTAATACATATATACTATGACCTAGTTCAAAACATTTGAAATAAAAATTGAGGAAAAAATGATTAATCTTCTAATACCATGCCTTTGGGTGGATGTTCAAACCATGCAAGGATTTGTTCAATCCATAGACAATACTGACATACTTTTCAAATATAGGTGATATCATTTTCAATCCTTATACTAGAAGGTTTAGAAATAGATTTTCTTCTTAGGAAAGTCACATAACTTTAAAAATATGTCCTTAGGGTTAAGGAAGCCTTCATTGACAACAATAAAGTTATTTTGCATCTCCTTCACAACAAACCAAATTGGCCAAAATTCTACCTTCTTTCCTTCTAAGTTAGTTGTGGTACACATAACAAATTTGCATTTAACCTAAGTACATGATATACATCCATGATCACACTATTCTGGAATTTAATATGCTACATTTGTTTTGGGTAATTTTACTTAATGAAGAAAAGAGGCAAGTATTTTTAACCATATGACGGGTGCAACCAAAGTCGTATATCCGTTTACTATGAGAAGTATGAGCATGCAAGGCCTAAGACTCACTAATAGAAAACATATAGTTATTTGCGTGACCTTTTGAAGTTTGTGGGTTAGTTAATTTTATAGTTGGCATGTCTCCTTCAAGCTTCTTCACTTTCTCCTCTATGTACCGTACCTAGGGCGGGAATATGGGGTACCTAGGGAGGTACCCAATGAGAATAATAATAGATATATGACTATGCATTTATGTGTATGGAGGTCATTTTTAATAAATGTGACTTATGTAATAGTGTGAAAAAATGAATGTAAGTAGGATTATTAGAAGGTTCCTCCTACTAGATTGTTCCCTCTCTAGAATGTTCCTAGGAGGTTAATGAATGTAAGAAGGTTTACTAGAAGGTTTAACCTACTAGAATTTTCATTCTCTAAAATGTTCCTAGGAGGTAGATATTACTATATATAGAAGTATAAGAAATGTAATGAATCATAGTGATGTATATTGTAATAGACAAACAAGTATTGCTTGAGGAGTGTTTCTTTCCTTAAGGAATAGTTGATGGTGTTACCCTACCTCAACGGTTTTCTCTAATTCTTGTGTTCATTCTTCTGTGTGTATGAGTTGTTTTGTTGTTGAAGTTAAGAGTTTATCTTCTATATTGTATTTTTAGATCTAAAAACATAATGTTTAGTATCATAGCTCTTTCTTGGGCCAAAAAGGAAGATTTTTTTTTTGTTTTACACGTTTTTCCAATGGAAAAAAGGGGGGACACACTTTAGATTAAATTATAAAATTTTATAAGCACAAATTGTAAAAACCAATTACATATTTGAGTTTCTCTAAGAAAAATACTCAATTTAAAAATATTCTTCGAAACAGAGTCGAGGAAGTAAAGTTATTGGAAAGGGCGGCAGGTGTCTAGGGATAATTTGAAATACACGAGAGAATATTATTGTCCATAATACTTGGGGGTTAGGGAATACTTCAAATAATTTTGTAGAATCATACGCCTTGTGGCAAGGTGTTAGATTGGGAAAGAATAAAGGACTTCATAAGCTCATTATTTTGGGCTTCTCATCCATGAATTTGGCGTTGGTTCAAAGGCCATTCAAGGTGAAATATCTAGGGATATCATTCTTCTAACTGGGTTTGAAACATATAGGTTTTTTCACATCAAATATGAGCTAAGCAATGGAGCTGACCATTGGGCTAAATATGGGTGAACTCTAGGAGAGGGTATAATTGGTGTCAATGGTGAAAGGTTTTCTTTGCACATTCCATAGAGTTTGATGGGGTTATTTAGTATAGGGTTTGGCTAGAATATGGTGTGAAGGGTTGGAGATGGATTGGGCACATGTTCGATTGTCCTAATCACATTCTCCAAGCAACAATTATAGCCCTCAACAATTACATC
The DNA here is from genome assembly GCA_010110895.2 of Picea sitchensis. Taxonomy (NCBI): domain Eukaryota; kingdom Viridiplantae; phylum Streptophyta; class Pinopsida; order Pinales; family Pinaceae; genus Picea; species Picea sitchensis. Next base: position 14,561 of record SNQJ01S0065162.1, on the reverse strand, counting down.
CACCATTTATGCTAGCTTGTATGGGCTCTTGATTTGCAATGTTTCGTCTCTCGTCATGTCTCTCATTGCTTGTGGTTAATTTGGTCTCTGGTGTAGTGTTTCAAAGGTGAATAGGAACAGGTTGATGAGAGATTGGGACAACAAGTGTTTTATGTTGAAGGATATCCATTTTTCAGCCAAATCATGCCCAATTAACAAGTTTTCTCCTTGCTTTTTATTTTCCAATAAATTATGGGAAGTAATTGTGTTGGGTGTTGATAATGTAGAGCCCCCTGTGCTAGTTGGGTTAAGTGCCAATATCCTTGACTTTAAAACCAGATTTTGTAGTTTGGGTGAAATTCATTTATTTTATTTTGACACCTGGGAAGGACAGATAGTTGGTGGTGGTCTCTGGTTTGCTTCATTTGGGGCTAGGTGTATTATTGAGTATGATGATTCTAGAAAGCTCCAATTTTAAAATTTTGACTTGGATCCTTTTATATTTTCACTTGATGCACTTCTCTTAGGGCCTCCTTTATTGCACGTTGATTATGCTTTGGTGTATCATCCCTCTCTTGAGCACACCCAATGTGACTTATTCTTATGGACACTTGTGTGAAAGTGATCTAGTTCACTATATGATTGACTGATTCGATTATGGAGCATGACGATGTTTGTGGATTTGATGATATGTTATTTTATGATATTTATATCGACATGTGCTATTGACTAGTTTTCCTGAGTGTGCAGGACTCTGGATGTTTGAATATGTATATGGAATCGAAGGATCTCCTTGGACTCCTAATCGAGTCAGGAGCGGATGGTTATGGTTTGAATGTTTTCATATTACATATGTGGCATATGAATAGATATTATGATGTAGATTGTTATCATTGACACATTTTGTTGATGGATGCAGGATGACGATACCTTGCTAACTGGACTCACATTAGGAGTAAAGGGGTCATGCATGAAAACTAGATATATTGAGGGAGAGATGTGGCAGCATCCCTGCCAGAGCCTACTAGCACTCTCTTTGTGGCTCGAACTATATGTTAACGATTACCTAGTTCAAGAGATCCACGATATCGTGAGGGAAGACTGTGATAGTTTCTCACAATGATTCTAAGGGGCATGCAATAAGACATGGTCCTTATTCCTTAGAGGCCTTTAGTCTCCCACAAAGTCACCTGACTGAGTATTGACTCTAGGGGTTTGACGTCTACCAAAATTAGTCAAAAGGGCAATGGTACCCTTGGAGCACGTAGTGCGTCTTGAAGGTTACGTCGCACAAATGAAACATGAATGAAAGTGAGTGGCACCCTTGGAGAACATAGTGTGTCTTGAAGGGTACGCCACGATTTTTAACTCTCGTAAGTTGATAAACCTAATACCTAGAAAACTATGTGTGCTTAGGACTTGGTCGGCCTTAAAATGAATGATGGTATAAGTAAAGTTTAATAACTAATTTTCCCTTACAAATTGTCACAAATCCTATTGAATTTAAAACCTAGGTCTAAGTAGAACTTGTGAACAAAAAGAAAATTGAATGGACATATAACAAGAAGGGGGGGTAAAAAAAATTCAAACATTAATAATTAAACTGAAATTTTAATGAAGGATTAAATTATTAAAAGGGTAAATTATTGCCTATATCTAAACTTGCTAAATCTGAACTAAGAAGAAAATGGGAAACTTAAGGAAAAGGGGAATGTCTAACATAGTAGGGAATCTAGTCTTTGGAACCTTCTAATTGTGAACTCAACAAGGTTTTAATAAAGGTGTGAGTCATTTAAGAATTGTAAGGGAATAAAGGGACACCGAGGAGCGGTTTTAGGAAAGATTTTAGGTGGGTGAGGGAAACAGGCAAATTTAATTAATTAATAAATCGATTTTCTGGTGCAACTAAGGGATTGGGTGACATGTGTATGGGGGAGGTTTATCCTAATTAAATTTAA
>SNQJ01S0065162.1:0-12614 GCA_010110895.2 Picea sitchensis | reverse complement strand
GCAGATTAAGTGTTGTTGAATGTCTCAGGAGAATATATAGCCAAGGAACTATGGGATAAGTTAGGGAATTTGTATCAATCAAAGTCCCTGGTAAACAATTTGTTTATTCGAAATAAGTTGTATCATCTTAAGATGGAAGATGGAGATTATGTGACTGAACATCTAAATTCCTTTAATAGTCTGGTAAATCAAGTCGTATCTATTAATATTACGATTGCAGAAGAAGATAAGTGTATTACTTTGTTATGTTAATTGCGAGACTCTTGGGATAATCTAGTTGTAGCAATTGGTAGTGCCATTCAATCTACATTGAAGTATGAGGATGTAGTTTCATCGTGGTTATCTGAAGAGATGAGTCGGAAAAGCATGGATGGTCATAGCATAGATGATTTATTTGTAAGAGGTCATACCCAATATAGGAATCATGGTAAGTCTTCGAGGGGAAGATCTAAGTCTCCCAGAAAATCTTTGAGGAAATGTTGGAAGTGTGGTAAAACAGGGCATTATAAGAAATATTGAAAGTCTAAGAAGGTTCAAACACCAAAGGGATTTGATAATACCTGTTCCATAGAGGAAAAAACCTCCACTGAAGAAGGGGGTGATGTTTACCTGGTATCTACAGGTACACATGGAGATCGTAATGTATGGTTGATTGACTCAGGTGCGTCATACCATATGACTCCTCACAGGGAGTGGTTCTCTGAATATGAAAAATATGATGGTGGTGATGTATTCCCAGGAGATGACTCGACAACAAAAATCATCGGACATGGAAGGGTTATGTTGTTGCTAAACATGGATGATTTTAAGGATGGAAATTTATTTTAAAATGTAGAAACCTTGGTGAGTCTTACTAATCCTTCATATGTCAACTATAAATGTTTGGCAATATTTTTGTAAAAATATTCAAATTTCTAAGTACTTTATATAGTTTTTATAAAATTTTGGTGATTTTTAAGGTAAAATAATTTTATCCTATAGAATTTGGGCGAATCATTTTTAAAATAGTGAATCTCATTTTTTGGAAAAACCATGGAAAACTAGCCCATGAGCGAAATTTATTCCCTAAAATCATCCCTATTGCTAAAATATGGAAGGATTAGAACTCTCCCTGGGGTTCTGCACATTCCAAAACTAGCCAGGGGCCTAATATGTGTAAGCAAGTTGGATGATGCAGGAGTGGATACTATATTGGGAAAGGCCACTTGCAGGATGGTACGAGGGGAAATGGTGTTGATGAGGGGAGTTCACTATGGAAATATGTACAAGTTGTTGGGAATCACTTATACTAATGGGTGTAACAGTTTTGTTGTCCCTGAGCAAAGAAATGATAGAGAAAATACCAATATTGTCCATGAAAAGAAGACCATGTTGTGGCATCAAAGACTGGGGCATATTGGAGAAAAGGGCCTTTGAGCACTACACAGTAAAGGTATGGTTGAAGTTTTGTCTAATTGCACCCTGGATTTTGATTTATGTGAACATTTCATATATGGTAAATAGAATCAAGTAAGATTCCCATCTGGTGATACAAGAGAAAAAGGGGTCTTAGAGTTGATACACAGTGATGTGTTTGGACCTGTTCTTGTTCTATCCCTAGGTAAATCTATGTATTATGTTTCATTCATAGATGATTTCTCAAGGAACACATGAATTTATTTTCTTAGAAATAAATATGAGGTATTTGATAAATTTAAAGAGTTTAAGGCCCTGGTAGAAAATCAGACAGAGAAGAAAATAAAGGTATTGAGAACAGATAATGGTGGAAAATTCTGCATAAATGAATTCGAAGAATTCTGTAAGAAGTGTGGTATAGAAAGGTAGAAGACTAATCCATACACTCCTCAGCAGAATGGAGTTGTGGAAAGGATGAACAAGACACTGATGGAAAAATCAAGGAGCATGCTCAGTGGTGCCGAGTTAGGACAGGAATTCTGGGTAGAGGAAGTGGGTACAACATGTTACCTAGTCAATCGATCACCTTCATCAATGTTGGATGATAAAACTCCACACGAGGTATGGACTGGAAATAAACCCTCTCTTCAACATCTTAGAGTGTTTGGTTGTGATGCTTATGTACATGTTCCAAAGGAAAATAGGATTAAGATGGATAAAAAGGATGAAAAGTGTATCTTTATTGGTTATAAATATGGTGTGAAAGGTTATAAGCTTTGGAACACAGAAACCAAGAACATTGTTTATAGTCAAGATGTTGTTTTCAAAGAGGTAAAAGATGTTTTGAAATAAGAATTCCTACCAAGGCCAGAAGAACCTGAGAAAATAGAGTTGGATTTGGATGATGCAAAATCTAAATCATCTGAATAATATGAAGTAGAAGAAGAAGAATAACCTCATACCCTAGTATTGAGGAGATCAGTGAGAGAAAGAAGGCAACCAGAAAGGTATAGTCCACCTGATTTCCATTCCAATTTTTCTTTATCTATTATTGATGATGATCCCAAAATGGTCAGGGAAGCAGTGAATTCAGATCATAGTAAACTATTGAAGAAGGTCATGGTTTAATAAATGGATGCCTTGAATAAGAATGAGGCATGGGATATAGTTGATTTTCCAGCTGGAAGAAAACGTGTTGGTAGAAAATGGTTGTTTAAGAAGAATTTTAATGCATAAGGTAAAGTGGAGAAATACAAAGCTCGGTTAGTAGAAAAAGGTTATTCTCGGGTAGAGGGAATTGACTTTGGTGATATTTTTTCTCTTGTTGCCAAGTTAAAATCTATTAGATTTCTTTTATCTATTGTTGTTGTTTTTTATCTTGAAGTGGAACAGACGGATGTGAAGACAACATTCCTACATGGGGATGTGGAAGAAGAAATATATATGAAGAAACCATAAGGCTTTGTAGTGAAGGGAAAGAAAGAGTTTGTTTGTAAGCTAAAGAAGTGACTATATGGTCTGAAGCAATCACCTAGGATGTAGTACACAAATTTTGACACATACATCCTTGGATTAGGATTTGTGAGAAGCAGGGTTGATCACTATGTATATTCCAAGAAGGTTGGTAATCACTTCATTTATGTAGTGGTGTATGTTGATGGCATGTTTCTAGTAGGAAATAACATGGATGTTTTCAAGGAGGTGAAATCGCAGCTATCCTCCAATTTTGACATGAAGGATCTCGGTGCTGCTAATTTCATTTTGGGAATAGAGATTAAAAGAGATCGTGCAAACATGAAACTCTGGTTGAATAAGAGAAAATATGTTGAGACGATATTGTAGAGGTTTAATATGCATGGAAGTAAACCAGTCAAGGTTTCTATTCCTATAGGTGTAAAGTTATCTACAGATCAATGTCCCAAGAAACAAGAAGAAGAAGAAGAGGACATGTCCCATGTTTTGTATGCTAGTGAAGTTGGTAGTTTGATGTATGCAATCATCTGTACTAGACTGGACATTGCACATGCAGTGGGAGTTTTGAGAAGGTATATGTCAAAACTAGGGAAGGAGCATTGGACAACAATAAAGAGGGTCTTCAAGTATTTGTGTGGCACTACCAATTATGGATTGTGCTACCAAGGAAGACCGGGATTGGACAGAGTGGTGGACATGCATGGCTTTGTTGATGCAGACTGGGCTGGAGATCTGGATCATAGAATATCTACAAGTGGGTATGTGTTTAACCTATTTGGAGGAGAAATCAGTTGAATGAGCAAAAGACAGGTTGTAGTGGCACTCTCAACTACAGAACTTGAATACATGGAAGCCACTCATGCAAGCAAGGAAGCAGTATGGTTACAGAGATTGTGTTTAGTTATTAGGTTGGTACAACAAGCAGTGAGATTAGATTGTAATAGTCATAGTGCAATATTCCTCTCAAAGAACCCAACTTATCATTCGAAGAAAAATCATATTGATGTTCAGTATCACTTTGTGATAGACATGGTTGAAGAAAAGAAGGTGTTGCTGGAAAAGGTTGACACTTTGAAGAATGTTGTAGATTCATTGACAAAGTCTGTGAGTGCAGAAAAGTTCTCCTGGTGTAGACTAACAATGGTCATTGTTTCCCTGGATTGTTGACTATGAATTTTGGTTAAAGTTTAATTCTCACACGCATTGATAATTTATATTAGTGCCCTGATGTGTATGGATGGTCGTGGGTGTAGTCTCTTGTTACGTGCCATAATGGCATTGAAGTGTGAATGATAGAATTTAATTGCTTGCACCTTTAAAATAAGATGTAGTCGGTTACATTGTGTTGTTCTTGGTGGTAGAATTCTAGTGTTGGATTGTTGTAATTGGTTGGGTAATACATGATTATGCGTGTCATGATTCATGGCGACGATATGTCATCCATGTGTTGCTTTGAAGTATTAATTATTTATTTTGTTTCATTAATTTATGCGATTGAGGGGTCGACGATGTAGACTAATTTTTATGATGTTAAATGTTTCCTAATACAACCTTAAAAGAAAAAAAAAATTGAAATTGACCTGTTTTATGTCGTTGGACATCATAACGGTGGGGTCGTTACATGTGGTATCAGAGCCAGTTCAACCCTGGGACTGTGGATAGCCACAGCTTCCATTGAATTATACACTTAAATTAATCACTTAGTGTTAATTAAAACTTTAACCTTTCCTTGAGTTACTCATGGTTAGAGGATGTCGTGAAGGTTCACGACGTGGTGCTATGGAAGGAGATGCGACACCTCCAGTAGCACCCACAGTAGAGGGGTCCAACCCCCAGGGAGAAGAACAAGTCTTGAGCATGACCAAATCATCACGTGGGATGCATTGGGTCTGACAAGGTGCTTCCAAGGATTTCACAGAGGCCTGGAAAAACCATTTGTACTGAGATAAGGTCGGGTCGCATGTACCCCTGAGGTTCCACAACACACTACAATCAGTCCTGGTAGAATTCATGGGGAACTCTAGAAGATTAGGTTCCCATGTTCACGAGTGCCACAGATGGCTCAGCCACTGAGGCATGGCTGGAGAACAAGAATGGTATGTCGCGCTTAGTGGTTACAACCTCCAACACGAATTTCTGCATAGGCGGTCTTCAGCTAAAGGGGATCACTCTTCTATGGTGGAAGACACTCCTACCTCAGCTAAACATGGTTGTTAAAGCTGTGTTAAGGGAACGGTTCCAGGAATGGTTCTAGGAGAAGTAATTATTAGAGGAATTCCTTGAGCGCCATCTCAATGAGCTCAGTGCCTTATGACAAGGTGGTCGTATGGTGCCAAATTATGAGACCAGATTTTGGAGCTACTTCGATATGCCCCACATATGAACACAAAGAATATGGGGATCAACAAGATCATGAACAACCTTAACTCTAGCTTTCATGCGAAGGTGAGGAGATAAACCCTCGGACGTTGCATGATGTAGTACAGTAGGCCTCTTAGATAAGGAATATTTAACCATAGGAGTCTCGGCAGGAATCCTACAAGACCATATGGAATGACAACATCTGGTGCATAGCAGCATGGAACTTCATCTAGACAAGACATTTGGGTATCAATATATGTCTATCAAACCCTTATTCACAAAACCATGACGATGGTTTCCTCAGTAGAGAACCCCACTACAAGGGACCACCGCTTCAGCAACAACAACGGTTGGGCCTTTTCAGCGGAACAAAACAGGATTATTGGCTAGCGGGCCAACAAATACTACTTCAGGGACCCAGAGTACTAGACCGAAGACCGGATGTTGGATATGTGGATAGCCACATTACCAGCGTGGTGGTCCAGTTGAAAGGGGACATAGAGACTGAGTCAATAGGACACACTACCATGGCAGAGATGGGAAAGGCCCATAAGATTCATGATCATGGTAAATAACCTCCAGGTCGAGCACCAGTCCACTGTGCTAGAGCTGTCAAGTGCCATCACCAATGAACTTTTAGTATTTGTTATACCTCGGTGCTACAGAGAGCTCTAATTACAGTGTCACACTAAAGGGATTTAGGGAAATCCATTCGACAGGATGAGTTTAGATTCGTCGATATGGCTTCAGGTACCAACCAGATGGTTGGAGGAAGGGGTATGAACTGTCTCTTTAACCTAGGGATAGTGTAATAAAGTCCGACCTATGACACGATCTTAAGATCTTATGACAACATAATCAGTATGGATTGGTGGGAATCACATGATGTGATACTCAACGGTAAGATGAAGCGGTTGAGTTGGACCGACGATGAAGGAAAAAGAAGTGTGATTGTAGGAAGAAAACGAGGAGTATCCCCGAGGTTCTTTTCTTCATTACAACTACAAGGAGCACGTGCAAGGATGCAAGTTATATGCATACTTAGCACACACATTAAGGGCATGGTGAAAGGATTAGAAGACCATACGATAGTATGAGAGTTTGCGGATGTGTTTTCCATAAGAATTACCAGGTGTGATGCCCGAAGAAAATATGGAATTTACCATCGACCAAAAACCTAGAAACTGAACCGATGGAAAGAAGGCCCTATCGGATGTCTACCCCTAAGTTACAGTAGTTGAAATTGCAACTAAAGGAGTTGTTGGACCTAAGACTTATACGTTCAAGCGTATCACCTTGGAGTTCTCCTGTTAATTTCATACAGAAGAAGGATGGATCGTGAAGACTCTTCTTGACTACCATCAAGTATTCCCTGAAGACATTTGATATTTCCTCAGATGACGGAAGATCAAGATGATCTTTTACGCTTGTTACTATAGTGTTGCAAGAGAAAAAATTACAAGAAGCGATCACAATGCTATCGAGGTTCATTGCTTAAGGATTGTTATCTCCAGTGAAGGTATCACTTTGGATCCACTGAAGGTAGAGACTATTGTGGAGTATCTTGCACCGACGAATGTCCCAGAATTGTGTAGATTCATGGGTTCAACAGGATATTATCGACGGTTCCTCGAGGGTTGTTCGAAGATAGAAAATCCGATTACAAAATTGAAAAAGAAGAATAAGAATTTTGTGTGGACCGAGAACTGCGTAAAAGAATCTCGAAGGCTCAAAGAGTTGTTGACAACATTTATAATACTAAAGGTCTCTGGCGTGGATGAGGAATTCTTGGTATGCATTGACACATCCAAGGAAGGATTAGGTGGAGTCTTGATGCAAGACGGTCGAGTGATCACTTACATCTTGACGAAGTTAAGAAAGCATGACGAGAACTATGTGATGCAAGATTTGGAGTTGTTAGCCATCGTGTATTCCCTGGGAGTGTGGAGACACTACCTGACTTGGACNGGAGTCTTGATGCAAGACGGTCGAGTGATCACTTACATCTTGACGAAGTTAAGAAAGCATGACGAGAACTATGTGATGCAAGATTTGGAGTTGTTAGCCATCGTGTATTCCCTGGGAGTGTGGAGACACTACCTGACTTGGACAAAAATTTGAATTAAAAAAAATGACAATTGAGGTTTACACCACCTTTTTACGCAAAATGACTTGAATGCACGGAAAAGGAATTGGTCATCACTGCTTATCAATTAAGATTTTGATATTTCCTACTTAAAAGGAATAGTGAACAGTGTGGCAGACACATTGAGTTGGAGACCACACATATTTTCAGTGCTACCTCTTCAATGAATCTATGTGAAAGGATTCTAACTACAACATGACGCTGACTAGTATAAGGAGGGTAAGGGAACAAAAATCGGGAGAGACACCATGTTGGTACCAAAATTGAGAGATACTATGGACAACAACAGATAATTGAGATAATAACCAAATTTACTTGCATCCCAATAAAGAACTGAGAAGTTTTGATCTTATGCAAAGCTCATAGAGTAGTGTACATGGCTCATCTAAGATTCATGAAGATGAGGACAGACCTTAATCCTTTATTCATCTGGAAGGGATAAAGGCAGACATCTTAAATTCATGGAGAGATTCTAGAAGGTCGGTAGATGAAGGCTAAATGTTGACATCCGACAGGATTACTACAACCACACACTTTTATGGAATCGAAATGGGAAGTCATTTCGAGGGAATTTATTGTTGGGATTGTCATTAACAACAAGGAGGCATGACTCAATTGTCGTGACAATTGAAACTCTGACGAAGAGTTCACATTTTGTCCCTATGCGTATGATGCATTAGACATTAGGTATAGCTAGAGTTTATATCATCAATATTTGAGACTGTCAGACGTACCAAAGGAATCATATCCGATAAGGGATTTAGTGTTTGCAAGACGGTTTTGGACGAGTTTCCCAAGAGGCCTTGGGAACAACACTGGAATTTAGTACAACATATCCCTTAGGTAGACATGACGACCAAAGGAACAAACTAATTTGGGAAGGTTGTGTTGTGTATATGTGTGTTGGACCAACAAAAACATTGGGATTAGATCTGGCTGCTGTCCAAGTTTGCGTATGAAAACACTTATCAAAGCACCAATGAGATGGCACCATTTGAGTTTATTTATGGGAGACTATGTCAGACACCTTTGAGTTGGGATCATTTCGAGGATGGGGTCTTGGTAGGACCAGAAGTGATCCAAGAATTGAAAGAATAAATAAAAATGATATGGGACAAAAGAAGTGCAGGATTGACATAAGAGTTTGACGATGCGCATCACGTCGAACATAATTATGAAGGGACTAATGTGTATCCATGCTTCGTTCCTGAGGCTTTTCATGATATTTATATTGTATATGTGTGCGACTTTAGTTCAGTAATCATATGCATGTGATTGACTTGAGTCATTGGCAGATATTGGGTGAGAGCATGCTCAAGGCAGAGACAATCCACATTATGGACCATCGCATTTGATAACTACGGTGTCGAAAATTCATTCAGGTCAAGGTCTAGTAGGACAACTAAAGTCTATACTCAACGACCTGGGAGGATGCATATGATATGCGTCAAAAACTTCCATTTTTGTTTGATAGCTAGAGATATTGATATTGTTAGACAATTTATACTATGAAACTTCGGGACAAAGTTTAAAACAAGAGGGGGTGTATGTAACATCCCACTCTTGAGCACACCCGATGTGACTTATTCTTGTGGACACTTGTGTGCAAGTGATCCGGTTCACTATATGATTTACTGATTCGATTATGGATCATGATGATGTTTTTGGATTTGATGATATGTTATTTTATGATATTTATATCGACATGTGCTATTGAATGGTTTTCCTGAGTGTGTAGGAGTCTGGATGTTTGAGGATATTGATGGCATCGAAGGATATCCTTGGACACTAGATCGATTCAGAGAGCGAACGATTATGGATTAAATGTTTTCATATTACATATGTGGCATATGACTAGATATTATGATGTATATTTTTATCGCTGGCACATTTCATTGATGGATGCAAGCTGACGATAACTTGCTAACCAGACTCACATTTGGAGTAAAGGGGTCATGCATGAAAACCATAGATATTGAGGGAGAGGTGTGGAAGTATTCCTGCCACAGCCTACTAGCACTCCCGTTGTGGCTCGAAATGTAGGTTAATGATTACCTAGTTCAAGAGATCTACGATGTCATGAGGGAATACTGTGAAAGTCGCTCACAATGACTCTAAGGGGAGTGCAATAAGGCAGGGTCCTTATTCCTTAGAGGTCGTTAGTCTCCCACAAGGTCACCTAATGGAGTATTGACTCCAGGGGTTTGGCGTCTACCAAAATCAATCAAAAGACAAGTGGATCCCTTGGAGTATGTAGTGTGTCTTGAAAGGAATGTCGCTCAAATAAAACAAAAATGCAAGCGAGTGGCACCCTTGGAGCACGTAGTGCGTCTTGAAGGGCATGTCACGATTTTTAACTCTAGTAAGTTAATAAACACAGTACCTAGAAAACTATGCCTCCTTAGGACCTGGTCGGCCTTAAAATGAATGATGGTATGAGTAAAGTTTAATAACTAATTTTCCCTTACAAAGTGTCGCCAGTCCTAGTGAATTTAAAACCTAGGTCTAACTAGAACTTGTGAACAAAAAAAAAACTAGATGGACATATAACAAGAAGTGGGGGTAAAGAAAATTAAAACATTAATAATTAAAGTAAAATTTTAATGAAGGATTAAATTATTAAAAGGGTAAATTATTGTTTATATCTAAACTTGCTAAATCTGAACTAAGAGGAAAAGGGAAAACTTAAGCAAAAGGGGAATGTCTAACATTGTAGGGAATATAGTCTTTTGAACTTTCTAATTGTGAACTCAACTAGGTTTTAAAAAATGCATCAGTCATTTAATAATTGTAAGGGAATACAGGGACATAGAGGAGCGTTTTTAGGAAATCTTTTAGGTGGGTGAGGGAAATAGGAAAATTTAATTAATTAATAAGTTGATTTTCTGGTGCAACTAAGGGATTGGTTGACATGTGTACAGGGGAGGTTTTTTGTAATTAAATTTAATAAAAAGAATCTAATGAGGTTTTGGGAAACTAATCACTAAGTAAACTCTATAAAAAGGATGATGGAGGAGGAGTATGGATCACATTTGGTAGGCGTAAGGTTATGCTGCCAATATTTTTCTTGATTGATTTTACCTTGTGGGAGTTGGGATGCCCAACTCGATTAGAGAGTGGTAGCTCGACCTTGCGAGGTGAGCTGGGAGCTAGGTTTCTCTGGTTTGTATGTGTGGCCCTTTTGCAGCTCGGGGGGCTCAGGGGGAAGAAGAGTACCCCTAACATTGGCTGGGAGGTACCAGTGAGGTCTCGACGGTTACCAAGCGAGAGTTGGATGCAACAAAAGCACAGGACATCCCCTTCAGATCCTTTGCCTACAGTTACGGTACTCCTTTAAATTTTTTGTTGCAATTTAGTTAGAATTTGTATATAGAATCATGTTTTGTTAAAATCATCGAATATATGTTAATTGGGAAAGTTAGCTTGATGTGGTTATCCTTAAATCTCATATTTTTATACGCGCCCTGGTTTCCTCATTTATATGGTGAGGATTGGTGGGAAAAGATATTTCAAATTCACTTGATATCTAGAATCCAATCTGTTAGATTTGTGTTGTATTGTTGATTTATATAGAACATGTTGAACCCCATGGATATAGATCCCTTTGCATAAACTAGTAAAGATCTATCTTAATTATGTTTCTACCCAACAAAAACCCTGGATTGTTCTTCTACCACTCTATTGTTAAACCCTTAAATCCTTGTATCCCTAAATTGGTGCATATCAAATCCATTGCATCAATGTCATATAACATTGGATCATTGTATTGGTTTTTTATAGGGGATTGTTGGATAGGTGTATGGTACCTCCTGATCATGATAAATTTTAATGTATATGGGACGATAACTGTTTCACAAATTTGGAAGTTGAAGCTTCAACCCTTAACCTAGACACCTAGATATATATTACAGTATCGTTATCATAAATATTTAGGGACTTAATGTGTAATTGTAATCGATATCTTTAATGTACTATTGTTTTAATACAGTTATTGGAAAAGAATGTGAGATTTAGTTAGAGATGGCCTATAGGAACTCACTCATTGTTTGGTCCTTTGTATTATGGGAGGTTGAAACACTGTTGATAGTAGATGAATTGGGTTTTCACCATTCCTTAGCCCAACATTGATGTATATAGGTATATTAATGTATTCACAAAGGCATAGACAATATATGTAACTTTCTATTTAAACATACTTATCTCAAACCTTTGTCATTCAAACGATGGCTCGCCTATGGATGCAACATTGGTCCTCCATTGCATTTGTCTTATTGGTGATATACTCAATACATAAAGTTCCTATAAGTATAAACAAGGTGGAACATTTTAAATTTCAGGATTTATATTAAAATGCATTTATCTATAATGTTGTTTTTTTTATGTTATTTTAGAATGTTATGTTTTATAATTATGAGCCAAGTAAGAGCCAAGTCTCTTTCTCTTTGATCCATAGGTGAGGAAAGGAAATCACCCTCTGCACTTGGTCTGACTAAACCTGAGATGAAAAGGAAAGGAAACCAATGGTTTCACTTATTTACTATCCCTTCATTTTCCTCAGTGATCTCACCACAGAGATCGTTACTTGGTGCCATGAATTCAGTGATTTCCCAGAACGTCTGCCTTCTCTTTGCATTTTCCTACATATGTGGATTGCAATCTGCGTGTAATTAATTTCCCAGAATGCTTGCCTCTTCTTTGAGTTTTTCTTGAGTATGGGGATAGTGTTCGACAACACATGTATTCAAATAGAGGACGAACACCTTCAGTAACCACTCACATAACCAGATCAAATATCAAAACACCGATGTTTTCACATGGTAAAACCCCTATGGGGAAACATCCATGGCCACAGCCAACATGGCCACTTGGAGTAGTTTATTAATCCAAAGTAAAAGATTACAAAGAGATTTTACAAGAGAGTTTCTCACAATTGATCATCGGCAATTGACCCTCCATGCTCTTTAAATACGGATCATGGACCAATCGGGTGTTAATCCATAGATCAATGGCCATTAAGATCGAGGAGAGTATGAACCATCAGATCACTCTATGTCAGGAACATATCGTGACCATCAGATTTCCTAACTACAAATGCGTACTAATGCATACTAAAGAAACACATTAGAAAACACACTTTTACCTAACGACACAATAGACCAAGTAGATCTTACTAACTCCTAAGTGTCTAAATATCCTAACATCCCCCCTTAAGAACAACTTGGGATAGGATTGAAGGATT
>SNQJ01S0065161.1:40513-53087 GCA_010110895.2 Picea sitchensis | reverse complement strand
TAATGTCCCCCACCTCTTGATGAAGAGGTTTGGAAAGACTTAGTGGTCTAGTCATCCCCACTAGACCATAGTCTCATGCAACATGGGGAAAGGTCAGCTAACTCAATGTTATATTTTGAAGTTGACTTGGAAAAAGGTAAAAAAGGTAAAAAGTAACTCAATGAAGAATTAGAATGATGGAGGTTGAGTTAGGAGTTTAACCTCGGGGTTAACTAACTCAACAGATAAATATAATGGAAGTATAAAGGAAAGGCTAGGGCGCATGTTGGCACAGGGGCATACTCGGGGTTATACTCTAACAACGCACCAACAAGCCCTAATTACTGGCCCTTTCGGTAACACCTGCAAAGCAGATGCAGTCTCACCTGAAGTAGCAATAGGGGGTTGCAGGACACATGTGTCTACAACCAGAGGGAATACAAAGTGGATCCAATGCAACAACACACAACAACCTAGTTATTATTTATCTCCTTTAATCCTACTGCGCGAACTATATCTCAGATCTAACACAATGATACAATAATAGAACAACATAACAAGAGAATAACAGAATATTAGAATAACATAAGGTAAATGAACACGACATCAACCATAGAGACACCAAAATACACGTGGTTCACTCGCTCCCTAGGGCTACGTCCACAAAACTGTGTTTCTTGACATTGTAGGAAAACATACAGTTCTATCTGCGCTCTTAGCCTGCAAATCTCTCTCTTTATCCTTATTTCTCTCTCCTTCTCTCCCCTCCCTGTGCACCCAACTGCAGGGTTGATATTCGCACCCAGATGAATATCTTACAATACCAGAGTGCTCTCTCACACAACACTTCTATCCCCTCCTTGATCACCCAATTGCAGGGTTGATCTTCACACCCAACTGAAGATCTTACTATCCCCTCCCTGCGCACCTAACTGCAGGATTGATCTTCGCACCCAGCTGAAGATATTACAGTACCAGAGTGCTCTCTCACACAACACTTCCCTCCCTTACAACAATAGTCACTCTCTCTATCCACAATGACAACAACATCATCTAATGACCAATACCGAACCCACTACCATAATAACAACAATCCATCCCAGGTCCTCTAGACCTTTATTTATACATTAAAATGACTCTCAGACAACCTTAGGTCGAAACCTAGGTGTCAAAACCCTAAGTACCAAAACCCTATGTGTCTAAAACCTTAGGTCAACTTAACCCACTTTTTCCGGGCTTCACCAGCCTCTCTTTCCATCTTTTCCGCAAGGTGCTCCAAATAATCCATTGGTGGATTTTTCCACTTGCTAAGTTGTCCACGATATATCTTTCTTGTTGATCTGTTCTCCTCGATATTCTCATCCAACAACTCGTTTTCCCTTACTTCGCTCCTTCTTTTCTTCTTCTTTGGCCACTTCGACCCAATCTCAGTCAATGTTCCTTCTGCGCAGTTCGCACTTCACCTTTCCTCTGTAATCTTCACTTTCTTCCATAACCAAGGGCCAACAGGCCCCCAACACTCACCTGTGACTCGTCCCGAGGCACTACAATTTTGAACCTTCTCTTTCACTTCGACTTTAGACTACGCAGAACATACTGTGCTTCCTGCTCTATTCTCCCTTCCTTGTGCAGACTATCTTTTCTGTGTCTGGTACCTTGTTTCAAATGCACTTGGTACCTAGACCCTTCTCCTTCTTATTTTTCTGAGAGTTGTGAGGCAGCTTCTTCTCATAGTACAACTTCAACTGACTCCCATTAACCAAACCTTCCTTCCATTCTCCGTTCAAGGTATTCAATTGTGCAAATCCTCCTTCTGTAACATAGGCTATCTCATATGGCCCCAACCAATGTGTCCTGAACTTCCCTGGATGCTCCATGAACTCGCTGTCATATACCAGTACCGGATCTCCTTGCTTAAAGGCTTTTTTCTTGATGTGCCTGTCATGGTAAGCCTTCTCTAGCTCCTTCTGTACCTGTTGATGGAATCCTGCAATAAATCTGTCTTCCTCTAGTTCTACCAACTGTGCAAGCCTGTTTTGAACAACGCCAGTGTCATCCATGTCTGTAAATGCTGCAATTCTTAAGTTAGGAACTAAATATTCCATAGGTATTATTGCTTCTAGACCATAAACCAACTTAAAGGGAGTATGCATTATCAACTTCTTTCAAGTGGTTCTATAGGCCCATAACACTGCTGGTACTCTTCATCTCTATAGACACTGCAAATCTTTGTCAGCGCTGTTTACAAGATCTTGTTGAAGGCTTCAACTGTACCATTCGCCTGAGGGTGGTATGGAGTGCTCTTCTAGTGATGAACTTCAAATTCCCGAGTCAAGGCTTCAATAGTTTTATTAATAAAATGTGTACCTTGATCGCTCATAAGGATAATTGGGCATCCAAACCTAGTTATGATATCATCAAATATAAATTGCGCAACTGTAGTTGCACTACAGTCCTTAACTTCTCTTGCTTCTGCCCACCTAGTCAAATATTCCGTTGTAATGATTATGTAGCGAGCTCCTGTGTGCTTTCCTGGTGGGTTGATAGGTCCCACGAAATCAATGGCCCATTTCTCAAATGCCTGTAAGGTTAGATGAGGTGCTAAAGTCATCTCATCCCTTCTGGAAGGTTTCCCAACTCTTTGGCATACATCGCAAGCTCTGTAATATTCCTTAGCATCCTTGTGTAAAGTAGGCCACCAGAGGACAACTCTAAGGATCTTCTGCGTTATTTCTTTACTTGCATAGTGTCCTCCTGCGATTCCTTCATGTGCTTCTTCCAGAATCAATGGTCTTTCTGCCTCCATAACACATCTCCTCAAAATCTTATCAGGTCCCATCTTATATAGCTGTCCAGCTATAAGTGAAAAGTCTGCAACATGAACTACTAGTTGTTTCTTCTGGATGACTGTATAGTCACGAGATGCCATTTCTGTTGATACGAATTGGAATATCTCAGCAAAGTGATCATCAACCTTTCTGATGGCCAACATTTGTGCGTCTAGTAGTGTATCCTCCAAGCTACTAGGTTCCTCTCCATGTTCCAACCTAGACAAGTGGTCAGGTCCCTTGTTCATTCTCCTTGGATTTACCACGATTTCAAAATTATATTCCTGAAATAACATAATCCATATACATATCCTTAACCCCAACACTGGCTTGTTGACTAGGTATTTCAACGCATTGTGATCAGTGAACATCTTAAAGTGTCCTTCCAACAAGTAGTGATGAAACTTCTGCAACACATATACCATGGCTAAACCTTTTCTCTCAGTGGTAGTGTAATTTATCTCAGCTGTAGAGAGCTTCCTGCTAGAAAAGGCTAACGAATGGTCAATATATGCTACTCCTATTTGTGCTAACACTGATCCCAAT
Organism: Picea sitchensis; assembly: GCA_010110895.2. Classification (NCBI taxonomy): domain Eukaryota; kingdom Viridiplantae; phylum Streptophyta; class Pinopsida; order Pinales; family Pinaceae; genus Picea; species Picea sitchensis. The sequence goes on along the minus strand of SNQJ01S0065161.1, from coordinate 49,734 downwards.
GCAATAGAGGATGCATCGACATGCACATGGAATTCCTTACTTCAGTATGGGAAAACCAGAATAGGTGCAATGACCATTTTCTGTTTCAGTGTGTCGAAACTCTGCTGGCATTCTTCTGTCCATTGAAACTGGCAATATTTTTTCAACAACTTCTCCATGGGTGCTGTAATCTGTGCATAGCCATTAATGAACTTCCTGTAGTATCCAGTATGTCCTAGCGTAGTGCGTAACTATTTTACTAAAGTAGGAGGGGGTAGATCAAGAATGATGTCAATTTTGGAAGGATCTACTAGCAACCCCTGCTTACACACAATATGGCCTAGTAGGACGCCAAAGGGTGAAAATAATATGCACTTCTTCAGGTTCAGGGAAATCTGACATTGCCTGCACTTATCCAACATTAGTCTTAAACATTCAATATAATTTTTCAATAAGCTAAAAACAGTCCAATCATCAAAATATGCTTCTAGAAATTTATATAGAAAGTCCTTGAATGCTTGGACCACCACCCTAGAAAAGATGGTTGGTCCATTCTTCAATCCAAAAGGCATCACTGTGTATTGGTAGGATCCCCATTATGTTGCAAATGTGGTTTTATGGTGATCTTCCTTGGCAATCCTGATCTGGTGATAACTTGAAAATCCATCTGTGAAGGAGTAAACCTCCTGTCCTCCCACATTATCTAACACTTCGTCTGTAAATGGTGTAGGGAATGGATCATGTAAACATGCATCATTCAGTTTCCTCAATTCTACAAAGATTCTGATCTCTCTTGTTTTCTTATCCTAAGCCACCATAGGGCTAATCCATTTTGACTCTTCAACAGGTTCTATGATTCCTGCTTCCAACATTCTGTCTAATTCAATATTGACTTTCTATTTATATTTTGGATTCAGTCTGTAGGGTCTCTTCTTGACTGGCCTTGCATTTGGTTTCAAGGGGATCTTCATTTCTCCCATGGGCCCTTTAATTCCCTTCATGTCAGTGAACTTGGTTGGAAACAAGTCCTGATATTCATGTAGTAATTCTGTGATCTTATCAATGGTGGCATCATCCTAGTAATCTACAACGTTTGCTAGCTTAGGTGCTTGCTCTGTTCCAATGTTAACTTTCTTGATTTTAATTGGCTGTCCAATGAAAGGTAGTTCGAATTCTGGTCCTTCTATGTTTCTCTGTCCTTCTATTTCTGCGATGTTGACCTTCCTAGGATCATCGTCTTCATCAACATTGATATTGTAACAACCTTGAAATTTCTGAAGAGGTGTAGTCCATTCATCTTCTTCTTGCTCCAGAGGGAGGTTAGGTGCCTCCTCAAATAATTTCCGTCTTACAACTTATAAGTCTTGATCTATTGTAGGGTACTGAATTTCAAATAAGAATGTAGCTACAAATTTCTGAGTCATACCGTACCAATCTGCAATGGTGAGGCGCAGTTCTTCTTGAAGATACCAATTAATAGGGGTTGTGTCCAAAGTGTTAATGAATTTGTGCACCCACTGATCTTGAGGAATGCTACTCCAGGCTTCCTCACAACTTTTCACATGGTCCTTCAGACAACTTTGACCTGTGTATCTAACTTCACACCCTTCTACTTGTTCTGAAAAGCGCACTGTCATCAAAGTGCAACATTGCACCCAGTCCGTGATGTTCTTCTTGTGCGTTCCCCACCATCTCGCCGGGGTTTCTTTCAAGGCCTCATCCAGTGCCAACAATATCTGTTGTACTTGTACAATTTCTTCAAATTCCACTAAGAAATTTTCTAAATGATTTAAACCATCAAATGTGGGCAAATCATTGATCTCTGTTCCAATCCAACGAACTTCCCTAGTCAATCTAGCACATATCCTCGTAGAGACTTCATACATTTTATTCCGCTAGTTCTCTGTTCTTTTTCGGAATCTGATGAACATGCACTGTCACTTCGCCAACTTAAATTCTCATCTATTGTAGGATTAATGTAATCCTGCTGTCTTGCAGTCAGTATATATATATTCTCTAGCTCGTATGCACAATCTTCTTCTCTGATGGGTTCTGTGTATCTATGACCTTCATCAGGATCAAGAGGTGCAATGACCCTAAGGCCATCACCTTCAAATTTCATTCTTATTTTCTTTAAGTCAACAACAGTAGAATTATTGAAAGCCCAGTCATTTCCTAACAACGCAGGATAATGACAACTATCTTCAACTATCTCAATCACCTTGAAGTCTGCAAATGTCCTTACCCTGTCGATGTCCACAAGGACATGATCCAATCTTCCAAAGGGACTTACTTCTTGCTGATTAGCCATCTTGAGCCTCATAAGGAATAAATCAACTTAGGTTTTCCCATCAGTGCCCAAGTCTTCTTTGTCATAACATTGACTTCTGATCCTAAGTCAAGGACCACATAATCTATATCATAATCTCCAATCTAAGCATTAAGATTTAGTTCCTTATTATTCCTTCTCTTTTTGGATACCTGATGTACTACTTTATTTAGCATAGGATCTATCATTCCTATCCCATACTGTTTGATCAATTCTTGTAGTTTTTATACAACTCTTTCATCGTTAATCAAATTCATGTAAGTACATAAAAATTCCATAAGCTTGCTTACCTCTTTTCCTTATTTAGGCGAAGCAGACTGATCAAATTCCAGAGGAATTCCACATTCTCTCACTTTTGGTTGTGTCTTTGATGAAGAATCCTGATCTCTTCCAAATTAGTTTCTTGCCTCTTCAAATGTTTCCTTTCCTTTCCTTGGATCGAACACTTATGTCTTTTCTGCAGTTCTTCTGACTCCTGATTCTTCTGCAGTCTTCCCTGGGGTCACACTGTCTTCTCCTATAACAACACCTCCTCTAGTGATAACAACAACTCTAGGATCCTCTCTGTGAGGTTCTGCTGAGATTAGTTGTACTTTCTAGTTTCCTCCTCATTTCTCTTGAAGTTTGGCTAACAACACATGGCACTCTTCAATAACATGTTCAAAAGAGTTGCAATAGCCGCAAGTGGTACAAGGGTTCTGACAGTCCCTTGCCAAGTGACCTGGCTATGCGCAGTTATAACAAATGATCTGACCTCGACTCTGACCCATGCCTCCTCCTCGTTCTCTTCCTATGAAATACACCGTGAGGGTTGAAGTTTCCTCTTCATGGAGAGTTAACCTGCGCAGTACTTTCCTCTTGCTGCATCTCTCCTTGAATCCTATATGTATCTCTTGATATTTCATGCAAGAGATCATAATCCCTACAGTCCTTCTCATCATGCCCCACATATTTACAGAACGTGCAGTAAAGATTTGTAGGTGTCTGAACATATTTTTGCATGTAATAACATTCACTAGGGCGATGTCTATTTCTACATACCTCTCACCAAGGCAGAGTGACCTGCTTCAAAGGTATCAGAGCTCCAGAGGCCAAGTATTCATGAAATATTGGACAGTGCTCCTTATCATGGCCTTCTAACTTGCATATGATACACCAGATGTATTCTCTTTTGTCTTTTCCTTTGTCTTTATTCATATCTTTGACCTGCGGAGACAAGCTAGTTAGCTGACTCAAAATTTGACTCATACCTGAGCTGGATTCTCCCATATGGGATGATTATAGTTTCATGGCGATCTCCAACACCTCAGCCCGTGAAGAAACCTTCTGCTGCATCAGAGGAACTCTAATGTGTGGTAAGAGGGAAACAATGAACCATTCCTTATTCTGTTCATCTAGAATCTGAAAACTCAATCAGTGTGTTAAGGTCTTGAACCTCTGATCAAACTCCCAAATAGGTTCAACTACTTTCTTCTTGATTTCTTTCAGTTCTGTAATGCATTGTGACTCCGACTTGGGTTTCTTTAATTCTGCACTCAACTTAGTCTTGATCTCATTCAACGGTTTAGGTTGTGAAACTCCGTTAACAAATTTCATGTACCAACTCAGTGCGCGATCTCTTAAGGTAGTACTAAACTGATCTCTCTTAACAAATTCGTCAGTGAATTGTTTAATAAACCATATTGATTTTCATATAAACCAGTGATGATCATGATCTTCAGACCCATTTCCCCTAAAGATAGGTAGCCTCATTTCATCCGCTATAGATCTTCTTAGATTTCCGGACCGAGTATGTGCTGAACTGCTGGTAACAGTGCTCTGAGTGCTCTGATGACTCTGACTACTCTGGTTACTCTGGATACTTAATGCTACTAAAACAACATGAGCATTAATAGTACTTACTTCAATAGTCTACACAGTTCCTGATTCTTCTCGGCGAGGTTATTCAGTCTTCCTTTTCTCTGTCCTGACAGTCTCTGAATGTTCCTCGTTCAATAGCTCTTCTTCCTCTCCACTATAGAACCCTTCATTTTGTATTAGTGGTTCGTGGCTATGCTCAAACAAGTTTACTAGGGGAACCTCTTTGAAGGCTCTCCCACTGCGTGTATGTTCAACTTTTGTATCGCTGTCGCTATCTAAGTTCTTGAACATTAGCTTTTAAATCTGACCAACTACTGTATCTTCAATATGTTCTTCTCATGAAATAACATCTTGATATTCAACTTCAAAAAGTTCAAAAATTTTCCTCTCGGCCCCTTAAATAAATATCTCTTTTCTTAGCTATATGACTCTACTCTGTCAATAGCAAACTCGGTGATGTACCCTCCAATGGTGCTATCAAACCAGTGATCTATTGCTCTTGACATGACATTATCAACTCTCTTGAACTTCTTGATCAACGCCGACGTCCAAACCACAGGCCGTCTAGATCTGATCTCAAATTGGGTATTTTCTAATCTGGCTAACCACTCATATAGCTCCTTATGAATTCCTCCAAAGAATATTTCGTGTATATCAGTAAATATATACTTTCCCAGCTAGTCTTCTGTACTAAGTTTAGGGTTTTTGTTCTGAGCTTTTGCGAAGTCCCTTTCTTGTTCTTCTATCCACTTCTGAATCTCTGTCTTCGATGGAAACCACCTTGAAATTCCCTCAAGAATATCCCGGTCCCGACAACGGAACCTTTTGTTGGCATAGGGGCAGACCCGGGGTTCAACTCTAACAACGCACCAACAAGCCCTAACTACTGGCCCTTTTGGCAACACCTGCGAAGTAGATGCAGTCTCACCCGAAGTAGCAATAGGGGGTTGCAGGACACAGGTGTCTACAACCAGAGGGAATACAAAGTGGATCCAAGGCAACAACACACATCAACCTAGTTATTCTTTATCTCCTTTAAGCCTACTGCGCGAACTATATCTCAGATATAACACAACGATGCAATAAAATAACAACAAAATAACATAAGGTAAAGGAACATAAATGTTAGGACTCAGAAATGTCACATTTATATCCTCTTTTCCCTTCACCATTCCTTACATTTCATAGTCCTAATAAACCCTTTATCATACCATTTCCATAATTATATTTGGGTTTCACCTTATTATTTTCCACTTTATTCATTTTAGTATTATAAGTGAATTTGTGATTAAATAATAGAAATTAACATATTTTCATTATATATCAAAGTTGGATGAGTTTGATGATGTGTGCAGGCATATTTGAATATTTCAACAAAGTCAAAATTCACCACCTATCCTCAAATTCGAATTACATCTTCAAACTTGAAGATTTGAAAGAGAGAAGATCATGGAAGATTTAGTTGGCATATCTTATCTAATATATGTGAGAGATGTGTGGAGGATTTGAAGGGACCATATCTTGTAATAATGGGAAAGTAGTTGAGAGTGGTTGAGAGAATAGTGGATTTGTCATTATGACACTCATGTATATAAGAGAGTGTTCTCTCTTCATGAGGGAGGCATGTAATTCATAATTTAGTCTTGTAATTAGGAGGAGGGGATTCTTAGCTTTGATTATTTCATGCTTTGTCAGTTGATTCTTGTAATATAATTTGAGATTGATTTATTGTGTGAGCTCACATATGTCTTTTGTCATTCAACTCTTCACATGTTGTATTGCTTTCCTAGATTAATTTCCTGCTTTCCTAGTTAGTCTTTCAATTCTTTCCTAGATTAATTTCATTTAAGAAATTTAGATTAGATTACTTCTACTTCAGTCCTGCATATATAGTAAGTGTGCTTCGTAAGCCTACGAACCTCGGATTGACAAATTAAATAGTTGGGCAAGTACTACAATGGAATTAAACGACAATATTTCCGCCTAACATTTTGGCGTCGTTGCAGGGGAAGCATGATGGATTGAAGTTTAGTTTTAATTTTCATGCAAGTGTAATTAGTCATGCTCCTAACTCTGAGGTGACATATGGGTAAGGGCATGTAGGGAGTGTTTCAATTTCTACAATTTCAATTTTTGCAACTGTGAAGATGTTTTCATGTGTTTCAACAAGTGTGATTTTCAGTTTTTTTATTTTGATTTGGGTGCTGTAAGAACCCCTTTTGCAATATGATTTAACTATGAGTGTCGGATTGGAAAAACTCGCTCAGATCCTTGCGAAAGCTAGGATTTCTTCTTCTCAGGAAGATGAGATCTTGACAGCAGCCCAGAGCTTAAATACTCCTCCAGAAACGAACGAGGAATCAACATATGAGGAACTTGAGGAGGACAATGAGGAGCTGCAGCATGATATTAGCAAGGAAAACTACGCCTATGAAAGCTATATCGAACGATGGTTTCAAGCGACTACCAGATTAGATTCTTTTAATTTTGTTAATTTACAGTTACAACAACTAGATTCATTCATTCTTGTAAAATTCTATTTTTCATTCAAAAAATTGCCACTGAACATATTGTTGTCACTGTTGCATGCTTGGCTCCATTGGTTGTTTGACTACACGTAACTGATTTCTAAGATGTAATTAGCATAGAGTAGGTAGTCTTTCATTTTCAGTTTTTGTTTTTATTATCATATTTTTCTTTTACCTAGAATAAGTATGCTCTCCTCCGCGCTTCGTGTGGTCTCGAGGATCAAGAAATAGGGATGATTTTGATTTCAGGAATGAATGTTTTTTCATCCATCCTTTCACCTGCAAATAAACACAGTAAACAAAATTTTAACGAATAAAAACAAAACCAATTTTACATGTTGTTACAACGACATTTTACATGTTGATACAACAAAAATTTTACATGTTGGTACAACGACATTTTACATGTTGTTACAGCGAAATTTTACTTGCTGAAACAATGACGATTTTGCTGTAACAATGATTGAATAAATTTGCATATATGAAAACAATAAAATAGTAGTGGCGTTAGGAAATAATAAAAAACAAAACGAAACTGAAATTGTGATTATTTGAATTACAAACCCTTTGTTTTCTGTTCACAATCCAACTACGACTGTAATAATATTCTATCTCAGTCCTTGGATTGAATCACAACAATACTGTAAATTTTGATGACCACTGAATGGGCTTCGATGTGGAAATTAACCCTGCAAACAAAAACTGCCATCGACTTAAACCTGCACATCATATATGAATCATAGTTTTTATGGCTCTTATTTTAATATAAGGGAACGTGACCTGATGCGTATTAGACCAATCTATCTGTCACAAATACCTCGTTGTGTTAGCTTGGAAAGCACCATCTTTGAAAATCACCATCTAAATTCAAAATAAGTGGTGATGCACTCATCCCACAGATAGCTGTAGGGAGAACTTCGACCAACAAATTAATCTTTTGTAATGCAACAAGAAAATCAAGTTAAAATGCAACTATGCCTGCGAATAGGTTAAAGCGCTTGATCGAATGATTCTTCATGATAGTTTCAACTGCCCATATTTGCATAGTTTAGTTGTCGATCATCCACCTCAATGAATCAAAACCAATTTCTTAAAAAAACGATGATTAGTTGGCTTGCCTATTATTGGCAACACAGTTTTATTCATTTGATCCAACGCATCATCCTGGATTAGTAAACAAATTCTTTTAAATCGAATCAAAACCAATTTCTTAAAAAATGATGATTAGTTGGCTTGCCTATTATTGGCAACACGGTTTTATTCGTTTGATCCAATGCATCATCCTGTATTAGTAAACTACCAGTACGTATCCCTCCAATCACGCTTCAAGATGATCGTATTTGATTTTAGATTTGAAATTAATCGGTTGTTTGTTGTTTTACATGACGTGGCATCCGGGAGAGATGAGAAGAAAAAATTTGTTGTGGGTCTCTGGCATACATCTGAAATCAAAAGTATCGTATCGAATTGCGTCATAGATTATGCATGTTCAATCAGTCCATATCCTGAAGAAATCAGTCATTTCACCATTAAATGATTAAATTCTTTTCTAAAGTCGATGCCATTAATGAATAGAGATTGGATGTGCCCACTTCTCTTCACATCTTCTTTGGATTTCTGAGCGCTGTTGATATTATCAATGCTTACGAGCATGACCGGTTTGTATAATTTCTTATTGACTCCTGAGCATAAACGAAGAGATGCATCAGGAGCATCTTCTCAGGACTTATACGCCCACACACAATGATTTCACTGCCAAATCAATGATGGACATGTCTCCATGTCTCTGCACGATCACTATCATTTTCTCGTTTATTTTTGGTTGGCACACTCAATCTCAGAAAAATCGCATTACAATGTTACCTCTTACAGGAACTTCGAATATGCAACAAAGCGATGTCAGTATCAGGAAGAGTGTTTCAACAATAGGAAACAATTCATTAATTCAATATGTAAGACTATTGATTTCAGTAACAATAGGAACTCCTCTGATCTGGTGATTTCAGTAAGACTGTTGTTGTCATTTCAATTGGAAGACTGGTATTAGAAGAAGAGAACAAGTTGGGAAATTTAAATTGGCAAAACTTTAACGCACTGAAACATTCCTTTGCGTTGCCTTCACTCAAGTCCAACCTGAGTTTTTTTTTTTTGCGGTTTGGTTTGGATTCCTGAAAACTATTTGTTGTGATCATGTTTGATTTCCATAATCTGAATAATTTATGGTGTTAGGTTTTATAACTTGATTCAGGTTTTCTGCATTTGATTTTTATTTTTGGCTGGAGAATCATTTGGGTTATGGTTGTCTGTGCATGATTTCTACTTCCTTTTGGATGAATATCTGCATTACCATTGATCTCACCACAACACTCAGATCACCATTGAAGTGATAAAACATTTGCTTGTTTTAAAAAAAATAAAAATAGATTTCTTTGTTTGTTTGTTTTGTTAATGATAATAAACAATTATTTATTTGTTTATTTTGTTTTTCTTAAAATACAAAAAAAATATATAGTTATTTTTTTTTT
>SNQJ01S0065161.1:25905-40503 GCA_010110895.2 Picea sitchensis | reverse complement strand
CAAATTATATTACAAAAATCAACTGACAAAGCATGAAAGAATCAAAGCTAAGAATTCCCTTCTCCTAATTACAAGACTAAATTATGAATTACATGTCTCCCTCATGAAGAGAGAACACTCTCTTATATACATGAGTGTCATAATGACAGATCCACTATTCTCTCAACCACTCTCAACTACTTTCCCATTATTACAAGATATGGTCCCTTCAAATCCTCCACACATCTCTCACATATCTTAGATAAGATATGCCAACTAAATCTTCCTGATCTTCTCTCTTTCAAATCTTCAAGTTTGAAGATGTAATTCGAATTTGAGGATAGGTGGTAAATTTTGACTTTGTTGAAATATTCAAATATGCCTGCACACATCATGAAACTCATCCAACTTTGATATATAATGAAAATATGTTAATTTCTATTATTTAATCACAAATTCACATATAATACTAAAATGAATAAAGTGGAAAATAATAAGGTGAAACCCAAATATAATTATGGAAATGGTATGATAAAGGGTTTATTAGAACTATGAAATGTAAGGAATGGTGAAGGGAAAAGAGGATATAAATGTGACATTTATGAGTCCTAACAGTTATGTTCCTTTACCTTATGTTATTTTGTTGTTATTTTATTGCATCATTGTGTTATATCTGAGATATAGTTCGCGCAGTAGGCTTAAAGGAGATAAAGAATAACTAGGTTGATGTGTGTTGTTGCCTTGGATCCACTTTGTATTCCCTCTGGTTGTAGACACCTGTGTCCTGCAACCCCCTATTGCTACTTCAGGTGAGACTACATCTAATTTGCAGGTGTTGCCAAAAGGGCCAGTAGTTAGGGCTTGTTGGTGCGCTGTTAGAGATGAACCCCGGGTCTGCCCCTATGCCAACAAAAGGTTCCGTTGTCGGGACCAGGATATTCTTGAGGGAATTTCAAGGTGGTTTCCATCGAAGACAAATATTCAGAAGTGGATAGAAGAACAAGAAAGGGACTTTGCAAAAGCTCAAAACAAAACCCTAAACTTAGTACAAAAGACTGGTTGGGAAAGTATATCTTTACTGATATACATGAAATATTCTTTGGATGAATTCATAAGGAGCTATATGAGTGGTTAGCCAGATTAGCAAATACCCAATTTGAGATCAGATCTAGACCGCCTGTGGTTTGGACGTCGACGTTGATCAAGAAGTTCAAGAGAGTTGATAACGTCATGTCAAGAGAATTAGATCACTGGTTTGATAGCACCATTGGAGGGTACATCACCGAGTTTTCTATTGACATAATAGAGTCATATAGCTAAGAAAAGAGATATTTATTTAAGGGGCCGAGAGGAAAAATTTTGAACTTTTTGAAGTTGAATATCAAGATGTTATTTCATGAGAAGAACATCTTGAAGATACATTAGTTGGTCAGATTTAAAAGCTAATGTTCAAGAACTTAGATAGCGACAGTGATACAAAAGTTGAACATACACGCAGTGGGAGAGCCTTCAGAGAGGTTCCCCTAGTAAACTTGTTTGAGCAGAGCCACGAACCACTAATACAAAATGAAGGGTTCTACAGTGGAGAGGAAGAAGAGCTATTGAACGAGGAACATTCAGAGACTGTCAGGACAGAGAAAGGGAAGACTGAATAACCTCGTTGAGAAGAATCAAGAACTGCGCAGACTATTGAAGTAAGTACTATTACTGCTCATGTTGTTTTAGTAGCGTTAAGTATCCAGAGTAACCAGAGTAGTCAGAGTCATCAGAGCACTCAGAGCACTGTTACCAGCAGTTCATCACATACTCAGTCTGGAAATCTAAGAAGATCTATAGTGGATGAAATGAGGCTACCTATCTTTAGGGGAAATGGGTCTGAAGATCATGATCATCACTGGTTTATATGAAAATCAATATGGAGTATTAAATAATTCACTGACGAAGTTGTTAAGAGAGATCAGTTTAGTACTACCTTAAGAGATCGCGCACTGAGCTAGTACATGAAATTTGTTAACGGAGTTTCACAACCTAAACCGTTGAACGAGATCAAGACTACGTTGAGTGCAGAATTAAAGAAACCCAAGTCAGAGTCACAATGCATTACATAACTGAAAGAAATCAAGCAGAAAGTAGTTGAACCTATTTGGGAGTTTGATCATAGGTTCAAGACCTTAACAGACTGATTGAGTTTTCATATTCTAGATAAACAGAACAAGGAATGGTTCATTGTTTCCCTCTTACCACACATTAGAGTTCCTCTGATGCAACAGAAGGTTTCTTCACAGGTTGAGGTGTTGGAGATCACCATGAAACTAGAATCGTCCCATATGGAAGAATCCAGCTCAGGTATGAGTCAAATTTTGAGTCAACTAACTAGCTTGTCTCTGCAGGTCAAAGATATGAATAAAGACAAAGGAAAAGACAAAAGAGAATACATCTAGTGTATCAGATGAAAGTTAGAAGTCCATGATAAGGAGAATTATCCAATATTTCATGAATACTTGGCCTCTGGAGCTCCGATACCTTTGAAGCAGGTCACTCTACCTTGGTGCGAGGTATGTAGAAATAGGCATCGCCCTATTGAATGCTATTACATGCAAAAATATGTTCAGACACCTACCAATATTTACTACATGTTCTATAAATATGTGGGGCATGATGAGAAGGATTGTAGGGCTTATGATCTCTTGCATGAAATATCAAGAGATGCATATAGGATTCAAGAAGAGATGCAGCAAGAGGGAAGTATTGCGTAGTTTAACTCTCCAGGAAGAGGAAACTTCAACCCTCATGGTGTATTCATAGGAAGAGAACAAGGAGGAGGCATGGGTCAAGGTCAAGGTCAGATCATTTGTTATAACTACGCATAGCCAGGTCACTTGGAAAGGGATTGTCAGAACCCTTGTACCACTTGCAGCTATTGCAACTCTTTTGAACATGTTATTGAAGAGTGCCATGTGTTGTTAGCCAAACTTCAAGAGAAACGAGGAGGAAACTAGAAAGGACAACTAATCTCAACATAACCTCACAGAGGGGATCCTAGAGTTGTTGTTATCACTAGAGGAGGTGTTGTTACAAGAGAAGACAGTGTGACCCCAGGGAAGAATGCAAAAGAATCAGGAGTCAGAAGAACTGTAGAAAAGACATAAGTGTTTGATCCAAGGAAAGGAAAGAAAACATTTGAAGAGGCAAGAAACTAATTTGGAAGAGATCAGGATTCTTCATCAAAGACACAACCAGAAGTGAGAGAATGTGGAATGCCTCTGGAATTTGATCAGTCTGCTTCACCTAAAGAAGGAAAAGAGGTAAGCAAGCTTATGGAATTTTTATGTACTTACATGAATTTGATTAACGATGAAAGAGTTGTACAAGAACTACAAGAATTGATCAGACAGTATGGGATAGGAATGATAGATCCTATGCTAAATAAAGTAGTACATCAGGTATCCAAAAAGAGAAGGAATAATAAGGAACTAAATCTTAATGCTCAGATTGGAGATTATGATATAGATTATGTGGTCCTTGACTTAGGATCAGAAGTCAATGTTATGACAAAGAAGACTTGGGCACTGATGGGAAAACCTAAGTTGATTTATTCCCTATGAGGCTCAGGATGGATAATCAGCAAGCAGTAAGCCCCTTTGGAAGATTGGATCATGTCCTTGTGGACATCGATAGGGTAAGGACATTTGCAGACTTCAAGGTGATTGAGATAGTTGAAGATAGTTGTCATTATCCTGCGTTGTTAGGAATTGACTGGGCTTTCAATAATTCTATTGTTGTTGAATCAAAGAAAATAAGAATGAAATTTTAAGGTGATGGCCTTAGGGTCATTGCACCTCTTGATCCTGATGAAGGTCGCAGATACACAGAACCCATCAGAAAAGAAGAATCTGCATACGAGCTAGAGAATATATATAAACTGATTGCAAGACAGCAGGATTACATTAATCCTACAATAGATGAGAATTTAAGTTGGCAAAGTGATAGTGCATGTTCATTAGATTCTGAAAAAGAACAGAGAACTAGCGGAATAAAATGTATGAAGTCTCTACGAGGATATGTGTTAGATTAACTAGGGAAGTTCATTGGATTGGAACAGAGATCAGTGATTTTCCCGCATTTGATGGTTTAAATCATTTAGAAACTTTCTTAGTGGAATTTGAAGAAATTGTACAAGTACAACAGAGATTGTTGGCACTGGATGAGGCCTTGAAAGAAACCCCAGTGAGATGGTGGGGAACGCATAAGAAGAACATCACGGACTAGGTGCAATGTCGCACTTTGATGACAGTGTGCTTTTCAGAACAAGTAGAAGGGTGTGAAGTTAGATACACAGGTCAAAGTTGTCTGAAGGACCATGTGAAATGTTGTGAGGAAGCCTGGAGTAGCATTCCTCAAGATCAGTGGGTGCACAAATTCATTAACACTTTGGACACAACTCCTATTAATTGGTATCTTCAAGCAGAACTGCAACTCACCACTGCAAATTGGTACGGTATGACTCACAAATTTGTAGTTGCATTCTTATTTGAAATTCAGTACCCTACAATAGATCAAGCCTTATAAGTTGTAAGATGAAAATTATTCGAGGAGGCACCTAACCTCCCTCTAGTGCAAGAAGAAGATGAATGGACTACACCTCTTCAGAAATTGAAAGATTGTTACAATATCAATGTTGATGAAGACGATGATCCTAGGAAGGTCAACATCGCAGAAACATAGAAGGACCAGAATTTGAACTACCTTTCATTGGACAGCCAATTAAAATCAAGAAATTTAACATTGGAACAGAGAAAGCACCTAAGCTAGCAAACATTGGAGATTACTAAGATGATGCCACCATTGATAAGATCACAGAATTACTACATGAATATCAGGACTTGTTTCCAACCAAGTTCACTGACATGAAGGGCATTAAAGGGCCCATGGGAGAAATGAAGATCCCCTTGAAACCAAATGCAAGGCCAGTCAAGAAGAGACCCTACAGACTGAATCCAAAATATAAATAGAAAGTCAATATTGAATTAGACAGAATGTTGGAAGCAGGAATCATAGAACCTGTTGAAGAGTTAGAATGGATTAGCCCTATGGTGGTTCAGGATAAGAAAACAGGAGAGATCAGAATCTTTGTAGAATTGAGGAAACTGAATGATGCATGTTTACATGATCCATTCCCTACACCATTTACAGACAAAGTGTTAGATAATGTGGGAGGACAGGAGGTTTACTCCTTCACAGATGGATTTTCAGGTTATCACCAGATCAGGATTGCCAAGGAAGATCGCCATAAAACCACATTTGCAACATAATGGGGATCCTACCAATACACAGTGATGCCTTTTGGATTGAAGAATGGACCAACCATGTTTTCTAGGGTGGTGGTCCAAGCATTCAAGGACTTTCTATATAAATTTCTAGAAGCATATTTTGATGATTGGACTATTTTTAGCTTATTGCAAAATTATATTGAATGTTTAAGACTAATGTTGGATAAGTGCAGGCAATGTCAGATTTCCCTGAACCTGAAGAAGTGCATATTATTTTCACCCTTTGGCGTCCTACTAGGCCATATTGTGTGTAAGTAGGGGTTGCTAGTAGATCCTTCCAAAATTGACATCATTCTTGATCTACCCCCTCCTACTTTAGTAAGACAACTACGCACTACGCTGGGACATACTGGATACTACAGGAAGTTCATTAAGGGCTATGCACAGATTATAGCACCCATGGAGAAGTTGTTGAAAAAATATTGTCAGTTTCAATGGACAGAAGAATGCCAGCAGAGTTTCGACACACTGAAACAGAAAATGGTCACTGCACCTATTTTGGTTTTCCCATATTGGAGTAAGGAATTCCATGTGCATGTCGATGCATCCTCTATTTCATTGGGATCAGTGTTAGCACAAATAGGAGTAGTATATATTGACCATTTGTTATCCTTTTCTAGCAGGAAGCTATCTACAGCTGAGATAAATTACACTACCACTGAGAGAAAAGGTTTAGCCATGGTATATGTGTTGCAGAAGTTTCGTCACTACTTGTTGGGAGGACACTTTAAGATGTTCCATTGATCACAATGCGTTGAAATACCTAGTCAACAAGCCAGTGTTGGGGTTAAGGATGTGTATATGGATTATGTTATTTCAGGAATATAATTTTGAAATCATGGTAAATCCAAGGAGAATGAACAAGGGACCTAACCACTTGTCTAGGTTGGAACATGGAGAGGAACCTAGTAGCTTGGAGGATACACTACTAGATGCACAATTGTTGGCCATCAGAAAGGTTGATGATCACTTCGTTGAGATATTCCAATTCTTATCAACAGGAATGGCACCTCGTGACTATACAGTCATCCAAAAGAAACAGCTAGTAGTTCGTGTTGCAGACTTTTCACTTATAGCTGGATAGCTATATAAGATGGGACCTGATGAGATTTTGAGGAGATTTGTTATGGAGGCAGAAAGACCATTGATTTTGGAAGAATCACATGAAGGAATCGCAGGAGGACACTATGCAAGTAAAGAAATAATGCAGAAGATCCTTAGAGTTGGCCTCTAGTGGCCTACTTTACACAAGGATGCTAAGGAATATTACAGAGCTTGCGATGTATGCCAAAGAGTTGGGAAACCTTCCAGAAGGGATGAGATGCCTTTAGCACCTCATCTAACCTTACAGGCATTTGAGAAATGGACCATTGATTTCGTGGGACCTATCAACCCACCAGGAAAGCACACAGGAGCTCGCTACATAATCATTGCATCGGAATATTTGACCGGGTGGGCAGAAGCAAGAGAAGTTAAGGACTGTAGTGAAACTACAGCTGTGCAATTTATATTTGATGATATCATAACCAGGTTTGGATGCCCAATTATCCTTATGAGCGATCAAGGTACACATTTTATTAATAAAACTATTGAAGCCTTGACTCGGGAATTTGAAGTTCATCACTAGAAGAGAACTCCATACCACCCTCAGGTGAATGGTATAGTTGAAGCCTTCAACAAGATCTTGTAGACAGCGCTGACGAAGATTTGTAGTGTCTATAGAGATGAAGAGTACCAGCAGTGTTATGGGCCTATAGAACCACTTGAAAGAAGTTGATAATGCATACTCCCTTTAAGTTGGTTTATGGTCTAGAAGCAATAATACCTATGGAATATTTAGTTCCTAGCTTAAGAATTGCAGCATTTACAGACATGGATGGCATTGGTGTTGTTCAAAATAGGCTTGCACAGTTGGTAGAACTAGAGGAAGACAGATTTATTGCAGGATTCCATCAGCAGGTACAGAAGTAGCTAGAGAAGGCTTACCATGACAGGCACATCAAGAAGAAATCCTTTAAGCAAGGAGATCTGGTACTGGTATATGACAGCAAGTTCATGGAGCATCCAGGGAAGTTCAGGACACATTGGTTGGGGCCATATGAGATAGCCTATGTTACAGAAGGAGGATTTGCACAATTGAATACCTTGAACGGAGAATGGAAGGAAGGTTTGGTTAATGGGAGTTGGTTGAAGTTGTACTATGAGAAGAAGCTGCCTCACAACTCTTAGTAAAAGAAGAAGGAGAAGGGTCTAGGTACCAAGTGCATTTGAAACTAGGTACCAGACACAGAAAAGACAATCTGCACAAGGAAGGGAGAATAGAGCAGAAAGCATAGTATGCTTTGCGTAGTCTGAAGTCGAAGTGAAACAGAAGGTTCAAAATTGTAGTGCCTCGGGATGAGTCATGGGTGAGTGTTGGGGGCTTGTTGGCCCTTGATTATGGAAGAAAGCGAAGATTACAGAGGAAAGGCGAAGTGCGAACTGCGCGGAAGGAACATTGACTGAGATTGGGTCGAAGTGGCCAAAGAAGCAAAAAAGAAGGAGTGCAGTGAGGTAAAACGAGTTGTTGGATGAGAATATCGAGGAGAACAGGTCAAAAATCAAGATAGATCGTGGACAACTTAGCAAGTGGAAAAATCCACCAATGTATTCTTTGGAGCACCTTGTGGAAAAGATGGAAAGAGAGGCTGGCGAAGCCTGGAAAAAGTGGGTTAAGTTGACTTAAAGTTTTAGACACATAGGGTTTTGGTACTTAGGGTTTTGACACCTAGGTTTCAACCTAAGGTTGTCTGAGAGTCATTGTAATGTATAAATAAAGGTCTAGAGGACCTAGGATGGGTTGTTGTTACTATGGTAGTGGGTTCGGTATTGGTCATTAGATGATGTTGTTGTCATTGTGGATAGAGAGAGTGACTATTGTTGTAAGGGAGGGAAGTGTTGTGTGAGAGAGAAATCTGGTATTGTAAGATCTTCAGCTGGGTGGGAAGATCAACCCTGCAGTTGGGTGCGCAGGGAGGGGATAGTAAGATCTTCAGTTGGGTGTGAAGATCAACCCTGCAGTTGGGTGCGCAAGGAGGGGATAGAAGTGTTGTGTGAGAGAGAACTCTGGTATTGTAATATCTTCATCTGGGTGCGAATATCAACCCTGCAGTTGGGTGCATAGAGAGGGGAGAGAAGGAGAGAGAAAGAAGGACAAAGAAAGAGATTTGCAGGCTAAGACCGCAGATAGAACTGTATGTTTTCCTATAATGTCAAGAAACACAGTTCTGTGGACGTAGCCCTAGGGAGCGGGTGAACCACGTGTATTTTGGTGTCTCTGTGGTTGATGTCATGTTCCTTTACCTTATTTTATTCTATTATTATGTTATTCTCTTGTTATGTTGTTCTGTTATTGCATCATTGTGTTATATCTGAGATATAGTTCGCGTAGTAGGATTAAAGGAGATAAAGAATAACTAGGTTGTTGTGTGTTGTTGCATTGGATCCACTTTGTATTCCCTCTGGTTGTAGACACATGTGTCCTACAACCCCCTATTGCTACTTCGGGTGAGACTGCATCTGCTTCGTAGGTGTTGCCGAAAGGACCAGTAATTAGGGCTTGTTGGTGCGTTGTTAGAGTTGAACCCCGAGTATGCCCCTGTGCCAACATGCGCCCTAGCCTTTCCTTTATACTTCCATTATATTTCTCTGTTGAGTTATTTAACCCCGAGGTTAAACTCCTAACTCAAACTCCATCGTTCTAATTCTTCATTGAGTTACTTTTTACTTTTTTTACCTTTTTCCAAGTCAACTTCAAAATATAACATTGAGTTAGCTGACCTTTCCCCATGTTGCATGAGACTATGGTCTAGTGGGGATGACTAGACCACTAATTCTTTCCAAACCTCTTCATCAAGAGGTGGGGGACATTACATTGGATGACTTCCCTCCCATACTTAAACTTGTCAACTCACATGGGGTCTTGGGCTGGTGTGATGTTTGAAGAAGACAATGAGGTGAATAGTCTTACATGGATTATATTTTAAATTATAACTTACTTTGCATGCTTTAAGGATTAATGTTTCTTATGAACTTTGGTTGACAATGTTTTATACTTCGATTTGTTTTGGATGGCCCTGACATGGTTCTTTGAGGAATGTCTTGGTGCCCAAGACGTTGTTCCTCTATTGGAGGACCTTGGCATGTGTGATGGAGAGTAGTGGGTCATCCAATGACTCGCCACCCTCATATATTGGCTCTTACATCCTCAAAACCTTGAACAATGGACAAAGGTGCTTGGTAGGAGCATATTAGTCATGGCACACAAATGGGCTGAAATCTCCATAAGGTTGGGTAGAGTACCACGTCACTTACTTTTCACTAGGATCAAGGACATTGCATCAGAAGATAGTGCAAAGATGAGATGCATCTCCCCAAGGCCTCGATGCAGCACCTGGATCCTGGACGTTGGCCTAATTATGGTGATAACATCATCTTCTAGGGTATGATGCAGTTAGGGTTTGATGCACATATGGGTACTAGTGACACATGGCATGACATTTGGTGAGGAAAGACATCACTTTCTCTCACACTGCTCCATATTGATGCAACATGGCCTTTGGAGGCCTCCATATTTCCCAAGAGGCCTTGGCGTATCACACATGTGGGTTATTTTGATGGTTATTTTCATTTATTTCACTTGTAAAGGTTAAATGAGGGGTCAGCCCCACTTAAATTGAATGTTATGTTATGTTTGTGGAAACATTTGAGACATGCTACCTCATATATAATGTCTAGCTCTCATTTAATTTTTGGATCATCACTGTCTCACCTTTGTGAGACACACTTTTGAAATTTTCACCCTTTTGGGGTAGCTAGGTCTTCTCTCTCATGTGTTATTCTTGGAAAGCTCTCTTATGGATGGATTTGTTGATTTTGGATGGATATTTTTTCAATTAGGGTTACATTCTCTTGGTTTCTTGTATAAAGTAAGTAATTTTTTGCAATTATTGTTTATGTTATTAATATTTGTGGTGAAATTTATATTTGTTGCAAGGAATCTTGTTGTTGAAACCCTAAGAGAAGAACATAACTGCTTCTTCCTCTCACAAGGTGATATTTGTCTAAAATTGGTTAATTTTCCTTGTTAGGGTTAGAACCCTAAATCCCTAAAGTTCTATCACTTTAATATTTTATCCCTAGACATTTGATCTATGACCTAGTTGAAGCTACAAGAAGGAAGAAACATTTTCTCGGGCCCAAATGTGTTTTCACCCTAGAATTCTTTCTCCTCAAAATCTAATACCTATGGCCAAAATGTGATTGCACCTTAGGGTTTAGATCCTACCTCTTGGCTTCAAGTAGTACAACCTTCAAGATTACTTGCATTTGAAAGAATCCATACCCTAGAAAGGAACTAATCTAAGAAGTAACTCTCTTGGTGAATTGATTGACAAACACCCTCTCCCAAAACTCTCAAGCATCCTACTAATTGTACTAACACTAAAATTAGCAAACTCACTAAATAACTTCTTGTTGTTATAAAAGGTTTGCTACAGCCATCTGAATTACATTAACTTTTTTCATACACTGATATATTGGTGGCTTAACTCACTCAAAAATTACCTTCAACAATTGGATAACGTTATATTGGATGTATGCTTAAATTTCATGGTCAATTGTGGTATTTTTTAGGATTTATTTTTGTTCTTGTTACAAATTACTTATTTTTGTTATAAGACTGATTTCCTGCTGCAATTTGCAACAACCATAGCTATCTTACTTGTCTAGCGTCTGAAAGAGGTGTTTATTGCATACTTGGGCTTGTAAATTGTTATATATATGTTGTAAAGTGGTCTTTTTCCGGGTAGGTAATAAATCATCTTCAAACCTATTTTCATTCCTTGACCTAGACCAATCATTCAATAATCAAGATAGGGGATGGTAGGCTTGGCTACTAAACTTGATATTTGATCCCTTGAGGTCACCAGGGAAGCCTCTCTTGTGGTGGACCTCTTCCACCACTAAAACAAGGGAAGTCCCTACATAGGTGACAGTGGTAGGTTCTTCCATGGTTAAGAAAGATTTGGGGATCTTGTGGAGCGATTTGCACAAGTACAAATCCTATGATAACAAGATCAACAATAATGATATTGAGAAAATTTCTCAAGATATATTTCTTCAGGAGAAAGGTTTTGATTATTAGGAGGTGGGGGATTTATTGTAAAAGTAGGTTTCCATGGTATTCTACTGGATGAAGTTTCTAGTGAATTTTTCTTTAGATCTACGATGTCATTTGATATCTTTTTTATTATTCTTTGAAGACTATCCATGTCAACAGTTTCTTTATATTTCTTTGCATCTATGGTTTTGATTACATTTTGTTTCCTAGAAAGTGGAAAATTGATTTGCTCTTCTGTTGATGCATTTCCTGCAATACTCATCATTTATTTTTCTATATCTAAGGTTTCTTCAAAAGTATCTTCTAAAGTCTCTTTTCTAGGAAGTGTATGTGCCATATCAAGAAGTTTGAGTCTTGGTTAGGTAGCTATAATGGTTTTTGTAATAAATTCTTGGTAATTTTGATACTAGGTTATGGCCACCTCGCTATTTTTGTATTACAATTTTGATTTTCCCCACTATGGTTTTTTCTAATGCAATGATATTTTCTATTGTTATGAACCAAAAAACAATTTTCCAGCCATACTAACAAATTCAAACTTGTCAGACTATTGCATATATCACTTATAGATGATATATTCCTTACATGTGAATCAATTGTAGAATACTCAAATGGACTTTATTTCATGCATGCTTCAAGGGTTGGACCTAATCATACTCTTATAATCCCTAAAAGGGCCAACTTTTCTAGTTTATATTATATGAACCAAAGCTTTTAAATTAGTGACATGAGTGCCAATTAAACTACTAACTTAGGCATCAACTTAAAACCATACAAAGTGTGTGTAAGCACCATGTGCCAAGATTTTTTACAGTTCCCATGCATCATGCTAAAACTCGGGGAAACACTAACACTTACCTTAGTCCAATGTCTACAGTAAAGAAGCAATATTACAGTGTGAGAAGCAAAGACTACATCGACAATGTTGTGTCAAACCCACCAAACCAAGTGCAAGCAAGCTACAAAATCACTTGTGCATGTATCATGTGCTTGGTTCATGACAATCCTCGTATATTAGAACACGCTCATATTCTATAACCATCTCACATGGAGTATTGATGCCTATGTGATTAGTGCCAACATAGTATTTATTGCATGCCCACCTTTCTTCGTAGAATTTAGTCCACATGATTCTAGAAACGTTATTGTCCACATTTATGATTCTAGATTATTTTAGGATTAGTATAAACATGACATTGGATTATCTTCTGGAAAAAAATAAGGATAGAGAAAAGGCATTATGACACAGTGATCCCATTGTAAAAAGTATTTTGGAATATATCCTTGGAGGTATTGTACATCTTGAGTGGGTCTAATGGTTAAGAACATGTGTTTCCTCCTAAGAGGTCATAAGTTCAAATCCAGAGGGGGGTAGGGTATGTATGCATC
Source organism: Picea sitchensis (assembly GCA_010110895.2). NCBI lineage: Eukaryota > Viridiplantae > Streptophyta > Pinopsida > Pinales > Pinaceae > Picea > Picea sitchensis. Next base: position 27,645 of record SNQJ01S0065161.1, on the reverse strand, counting down.
TATACACTTTAACAGTGAAATCGATACGTGGAGGGGTTCCCTTGTCCCACAAACAAGGGGGTATAATACACCAATTTGGTGTTTGGATTGGTCGTGACCTTAAAAATAGATTATTATTATTATTATTATTATTATTATTATTATTTCATTTAATGAATGGGAGATATTATTTCAGGTAATTTTCTTGTCTTATGATTCTCTATTGCAACTTTGATTTGCTTGTGTATGCTTAATTAGCTAGAGCAGTGAAATCATTTATCCTATGTGCATAACTTTGGATTATCTATGAGTATCAATCATCTCCTAAATTTATTCTTAAAATCACGATTCATTGGACACCTTGCCTAGGAACTAGGGACTCCAACAAGACAATAAAGCCAATATATCATGGGTACATATCCTCATGGGCAGGAGATAAGTCTCCTATGTTTCCTATCTCTTGAGGACCTAGGGAAATAGGAAATATCTCATCATCCCTACACTAAAAGGAACAACTTGAGTCACCAAATTTGTGTTCATGTTCAAATTCTATGACAATGGAATTCAAACAAATTCAACAATGCAAAAAGAGAAAAAAATTCCCAGTAAGTTGAAGGAAATTCAAAATTCAATTTTTTTACAACTTAAAACTTATGTATACCACCAATGGATTGAATGAACAATCAAGAGGAGGTGAAAATACCGCACAAACCAAGATTGAATCCCCCCAAATCATGCAATGTGTTTGGCCCTTTAGAGGAGACCATTGTCATGGACAAGTGATTTGGCCTAGACCTACTACCAAAGATAATTATGCCTCAATGTTGAATGGGCAATACTAATTATTGAGATTAAATGGTGTAATCCTACTACAACATGCTTACTACATCGTGATAAGTGAAAACTACAAAAGATATATATATATATATATATATATATATATATATATATCTGTGTGTGTGTGTGTATATGTATGTATGTATGTATGTATGTATGTGTATGTGTATGTGTATGTGTATGTATGTGTATGTATGTATGTATGTATGTATAATAAAACTGTAATTTATACTTAGAACATAAGATTTTAAGATTTTATTTTGTTTTTGTTTTTAAATTTATTTTCACTTTGTAACACATTTGATTCAAAATTCATAAAAAACATTTGAATTTAATCAAATGTGTTCATTGGGTTTTGATAAGCAGCCAAATTCCAAATGATTTTCTCAAATTTCAACAAACACAATGACTAATGGAACAACATAGGGACATTATTTATCCCCAACATTAGTGGGCAATCTTACTCAATGAGAAAAAATAGCCTAGCCTTTTGGATTTAAATCACATAGTTGACTAGTATGCCATTTAAACAATTGTTGTTGCACATAGTAATTTTATTTTACTTAAATTAACATTTCAAATCAAAATTATAAATTATAGAATTGAAATTCAAAGTGCAACTAGATTTCATAGATTTTTTTGGTTCTTTCAAATGTAGCCTTATGACAATTTCTTCAATTACTACTTCATTTCTAAACTAGTTTTGGAAGAGAGTTTCACTTATAATTATTGAGGAGATCCCTTGTGTATCATGTGTCTTAAGAGGTCTCTTTAGCCATAATTGAAAATCATTCCCTATCTCCATCCTTTGCATAGAATAAAACATGTATTCCAAAATATCAAAATGTGGTGTTGGACCTAGAACAATTTTTTTCCTCGATTGCTCCATTTTTTTAAAGATTCTACAAAGACTATATACTATGT
>SNQJ01S0065160.1:54948-69792 GCA_010110895.2 Picea sitchensis | reverse complement strand
GGCCACCTCCGATGGAGATCAACGTTGGGGTTAGTGGAGGACATGTGTCAGGTGGTGAGAGGAGCGAGAGTAGTGAGTGGGATGAGTGGAGGTGACATGGAGGTGACATGGTGATCTAATGTTATTCAATCACGTAATTGTTGTTGGACAACTGAGAGGGGGGGTGAATTAGTTGTTACTGTGCTTAAACAATTATGCCCATTTTAAACTCTTTTCATAACACTCAATGATGATCACAATGATGCAGGGAAGTAAGAAATAGAATATTAAACATCAATCACACATATGAAATATATAGAGACAGATATTTCCCAAGGAAACCCATAAAGGGAAAAACCTCTTCTTCTTGATATGATAAGTAATATTTATTTTCTTTACATTATCAATATTATGAGCTCTGATGTAGGAGCATCTCCCACATCAAGCGAGCCAGCGTGGAAATGAAGGACAACTGGACGAGCGCCAGCACAAATTTTGAAGATCACCTTGGAAGTTGTTGCGCGATATTAAATGAGCATTAAGAGAAGGCGCACTTGTGTAAATGTAAATGGACCTTGAGCCTTTAGCTCTCGTTCTTAGTAGGTAGAAGGCATTTAAAGTAGTTAATGCAGGTAGATAGAATTTAATTCTAGATTAGACAGTTTCTAGAGCGCAAGAGGGAAACGGGATATAGACACCCTCATTGTACATTGTATCATTAGTTAGAAGCATTTTAGCATAGAAGAAGCAGAGAGCTATGTAAGAACACCCATGTACATATATTTTGATTAATAGAAAGAGTTTGATTCAAATTCATGGTTTGTGTTGTTCTCTGTGTATTGATTCTGAATGATATGCTCATGAATGTTTGCTTCCTGTTATACATTTGCTTATGTGCTGTGTATATGATTTCATGTTTGAATTGAAGTCTGAGAAGAAGAAGGAATAAGTTTCAATTGTTTCTTTATTTGAGCCAGAGAATTCCTGCGAGTGCAGTTGAAGTGTCCGCAAGGAGTGCGTTGACAAAGGGCTTAGATAGGACAACTTTTGTTCTAATTCCAAAAAGTGCAGATAGGCACAAAAGCCGTGCAAGGTGTGCGCAAGCCAAGCTAAGTCTCAGAGTTGCAAACCTGAGTGAAGTGTTAAGAGACTGTTGCTACAGGTGTGCACAGAGTCAAAAGGATTCAACACTTAGAAGTTGTTGAATGTCTGCCACAAGGAGTGTGTGCAAGGTTCTCTGAAAGATTCAGAGTTGGGAAAATCTCAAGAGGTGTAGAACCTTCAAGAAATCATCAAAGAAGAGCACAGGGAGTTTGTGCCATGGAATGTTCAAGCAAGTGTCGCAAGCTTGCGTGCAGGTGGCGAGTTCTGTGGAGGAACACTTAGTCATTTCATAGATTTCATCAGGAGGGAAGGACGGTCAGTATTCTCCAAGGAGAATTGGCGACATTCTGTGAGCTGTTAGATCTCATGGAGGTGAAAGGAAGATACGGCGAGCATTCGTTGAAGGTTGAAGCTCAGGACAAATAGAACCATTGATCCAAGCCAGCTAGGGCCGTTGGATTATTCACGAAATCGCCTATCAGGATTTCGTGAGGGAAGAGTGGAAGATTTGGTAGTGGAAACCGTGAAATCGTGAACCACGAAATCGCAAACCGCGATATCCCGATAGCTGAGGAGTAGTGTGGGGCCATGGGAATCAGAGGAGTGGACAAGTGGCACAAGTTTCAGGATTTCGCAGGGTGAAGTGCCGAAAACATCACATCAGGAATTGCGATACTGCGAACTCCGAAATGCCGATGGAGTAAGGGCCATGGAAAAGTCAACTCGCGAGCACATCGGTGTTTCGGTGTATCGGGTATCGGGAGTCAAGGATACAAAGTGTTTGACATCTCAAGTGGCGAAAACGCGATAGAGCAAGTCCCGATATGGAAAAGAAAGGTCAGTGTTGAATGGTTGTCGGGTCTCGAGGATTTGAGAGGCCTACGCTCGACCATTAACCTCGCGATAGCGCGAAGTCCGATCACCCGATTGTAACGAGGGGATCGTGCGAGAGTTTTGTGGGTGCAGATTTCCCGATAGGGAAATAGAAGAACATTTGAGTTCTTTAGGCCATGTGAAAAGAGAAGATCCTGTGAGCAGACGTGCTTGCAAGCGCATGCTGCATTAGTTTGGTATCAGAGCTTAATTCTTATTTGTATATTTCAGGCAAGGGGAGAAAGAGATAAGGAGTACTCTGATACGCATCAAGTGGTATCAGTGCATAGAAAGATTCTTTGCTTTTTGTAGCAGAGAAGAAGAAGAATTCACCATGTCACCAAGGCGAGATAGGCAATCACCCAATCCAGAGGATAGAGAAATGCCGTGAAGAAGAGGCAGGCAGATAACAGATCCAGTTATGGAGAGACAAATGTGAGATCTCCGAGCAAGGCTCGAAGACATGGAGACAACGCAAAGGCGTACAGCTAGTGCTAGGGATCTGAGTGATTCCGAGAGTGAAGTGGAGGCTGAACGTGAAGAAGAAGTTGCAGCTGAAGATGCATCAAACGAGCGTTTGATCAAAGCTATTTCTAGAATGGGTGCAAGAGCAAAGATGGACATTCCAGTTTACGAAGGAAACTTGGATGCAGAGGAGCTTCTAGACTGGATTAGAGCTCTAGACACATACTTCGACTATGAGGATGTCGAAGAGGACAAGAAAGTCAAGCATGTTGTCATGAGGTTGAAGGGACATGCAGCATTGTGGTGGTTCGATGAACTACAAGCTGACAGACGCTGTAAGGGCAAGCAGAAGATCAAAAGCTGGGATAGGATGATCGCAAAGATGAAGGCAAAATTCATCCCCAGAGATTATCAAATTACTCTGTTCAGGAGGATGCATAACCTGAGACAGAAGCTGATGTCGATGAAAGAATACACTGAGGAGTTCTATAGATTGAACATCAGGGCAGGTCATCGGGAGAGCGATGATGAAAAGGTCGCTAGATATCTGAATGGTCTGAGATATGACATTAAGGATGAGATAAGCATGCTAACCATTCGAACGGTGGAAGATGCTTATCAATTGGCTCTGAAAGCAGAAAAGAAGCTGAGCCGAAAGAAAGGTCAGAGAGGCCAAGGAAAAAGTCATCCCAGAGGCAAGTCAGTTGCCCAGGACAGAACTCAGAAGCCCAAGGAAGACTGGAAGAAACCTCAGACTTGAACAAAGAGAGGTGGAAGTTCACAGCGTGGGCAATATGCTGAACAGAGAGGACAGCATATTGAGCAGAAAGGAGATTATGCTGACAATAACACTTTTCCTCGTACTAGAGGTAGAGGAAGAGGAAGAGGTGGAGTCATTACATGTTTCACGTGTGGAAAGAATGGGCACAAGTCTTACAAGTGTCCAGAGAAAAAAAAGGAGACTGGATAAACTCACATCGCCGAAGTGCAGAGACGGGATGTTGAGGCAGAAGACGCTGAAGGTGAAAGATCACTTATGATGCGAAAATCCCTTTTGACACCTGAGAAGGAGGTGGAGAGTTCAGTCCAAAGGACCATAACTTTTAGGACTGCTTGCAAAACCAGGGACATGGTATGCAAGGTTATAGTAGACAGTGGTAGCACGAACAATCTCGTTTCAACTGAGATGGTAGAGAAGCTGGAGCTGGAGACGATTGATCATCCAAGACCATACAAAATTTCATGGCTACAGAAAGGACACCAGGTAACTGTTACTAAATAATGTTTAGTTGAATTCAAGATAAGAGGATATAATGATAAGATATTATGTGAGTTTATTCCCATGGATGTTTGTCATCTATTGTTGGGTAGACCATGGCAATATGACAAAAATGTGATTCATGATGGGAGAATGAACACATACACCCTGGAGAAGAATGGGAGGACACACATGTTGCTTCCAATAAAGGATAAAGAGGTGAAACCAGAAGTAAGCAACACTATACTTCTCATGAGTGGGAAGGAAGGTTAAGAAGAAGGAGGATCCACAATTCTTTGTGGTCAGAAAACCAATGATTGTTTTGACCAGCACAAGAGTGGATGATTTACCAGAGGAGATTCAGGAACTGCTGGAAGAATTCGCTGATATTGTAGTGGACGAATTACCTCGTTCGTTGCCACCGATGAGAAGTGTGAGTCATCATATTGATCTCATACCAAGAGCCAGTTTGCTGAATAAATCTGTGTACCGGTTGACGCCGCAAGAAAATGAAGAGGTCAAAAGGCAAGTCCAAGACTTGTTGGACAAAGGATTAGTGAGGGAAAGCTTGAGTCCATGTGTTGTTCCAACAGTACTCAGTCCGAAGAAAGACGGAGGCTGGAGGATGTGTACTGATTCAAGGGCAATTAACAAGATAACCATCAGGTATAGATTTTCATTGCCGACGATGGATGATCTGATGGATTGCTTAAGTGGAGCAAAGTACTTTTCAAAAATTGATTTGAAAAGTGGATATCACCAGATTCGCATGAGGGAAGGTGATGAGTGGAAGACAGCATTCAAAACAAACAAAGGGTTGTATGAATGGCTTGTTATGATGTTTGGCTTAACAAATATGCCAAGTGCCTTCATGAGGTTGATGAACAAAGTTTTGAAAGAGTTCATCGAGAAATTTGTTATAGTGTATTTAGATGACATACTGATTTTCAGTAAATCAGTGGCAGAGCACTTGAAGCATTTGGCTACAGTGATGCAGAGGTTACAGCAGGAGAAGCTGTTAATAAACATGAAGAAGTCTTCATTCATGAAGATGGAGCTCATTTATCTAGGATTTGTTATATCTACAGATGAATTGAGGATGGATCTAAATAAGGTGGAAGTAATCAAGAATTGGCCATCACCGAAGAATATCTTTGAGGTGAGAAGTTTTCACGGATTGGCTAGTTTCTATCAAAAATTCATCAGGAATTTCAGTGGAATTAGCACAGCAATGCTGGATACAGTGAAGAAAAGACACAAATATTTTCACTGGACTGAAGAGGCTGAAAAGAGTTTCAATTTGTTGAAAAGGAAGATTACGGAACAACCAGTTTTGGTGTTGCCGGATTTCCAAAAGACATTTCAGGTGAAATGCAATGCAAGTGGATTTGCAATCGGGGCAGTCTTAAGTCAAGAAGACAGGTTGATAGCATACTTCAGCGAGAAGATGAATGAGGCAAAAGTCAAATAATCCACTTACGATAAGGAGTTTTATGCCATCATACAGGCATTGAAGAAATGGAGACATTACTTGATCCCGAAAGAGTTTGTTTTGTACAATGACAATCATGCGTTGCAGTTTGTGACTCAACAGGAAAAGTTGAATATGAAACATGTCAAATGGGTTGAGTATATGCAGAATTTCACATTTGTGATTAAGCATATTTCTGGTACTACTAACAAAGTTGTTGATGCTTTGAGTAGGAAGTGTTTGCTGTTGCAGGAGTTCTGAGTCAAAACATTGGGTTTTGAGGATCTCAGGGACATGTACACAGATGATCAAGATTTTGGGGAAGCGTATGAAGCAACTGAGAATCCAGTTCTCAGAGATAGAAGCCAATGGATAGAGTATATGATCTAGGAAGGATTTCTATTCAAAGGCAATCAACTGTGTATTCCGAAATGCTCCATGAGGGAGAACATGTTAAAGGAGAAACACAGTGGAGCATTAGCAGGACACTTTGGTCACGACAAAACGTTCGCAAAATTGAATGAGTCATATTTTTGGCCAGGGATGCGATTAGAGGTCAAGAGATTTGTATACAGATGTAGAATTTGCCATAATTTGAAGGGAAGGGAACAGAATGCAGGTTTTTATCAACCATTGCCCATACCAGAGAGGCCGTGGGATGTTATTAGCATGGATTTTGTATTGGGGTTGCCAAGAACACAAAGAGGTGTTGATTCAATATTTGTGGTACTAGATAGATTTTCCAAGATGGCACACTTCATTCCATGTCAGAAAACCAGTGACACGACTCATATTGCGAATTTGTTTTTCAAGGAGGTCATTCGACTTCATGGGTTGCCGAGAAGCATTGTTTCAGATAGAGATACTAAATTCATAGGGAATTTTTGGAGGACCTTATAGAAGATACCGAGGACTAACTTGTTGTTTAGTTCAGCATATCATCCTCAGAAGGATGGATAGACAGAAGTGGTCAACAGAAGTCTGGGAGATTTGCTGAGAAGATTGGTGACAAAGCACCACAGCCAGTGGGACCATATATTGCCACAGGCAGAGTTTGCATATAACGACTCAGTTAATCGGAGCACAAGGAAGATTCCATTTCAGGTTGTTTATGGCATGCAGTCGAGAGGAGTTTCTAAGCTGAGGGATTCAGAGAAAACTGTGACTAGGAGTGCTAGTGCAGAAGAATTTGCAGAGGCGATGAAAGAACTTCACAGCCAGGTGAAGCAACGACTGCTGGATTCAAGTCAGGAGTATAAGCGTAGAGCCGATCAGCGGAAGAGACAACTTCAGTTCGAGGTTGGTGATTTTTTTCTGGCACATCTGAGGAAAGAAAGGTTCCCGAGAGGAACATATAATAAGCTGAAGATGAGGAAAATCGGACCATGTAGGGTCTTGAGAAAATTTGGGGTGAATGCTTATGAGATTGAATTACCCGATGGGATCAGAATTTCTTCGATATTCAATATCTCAGATTTGTACCCATACAAAGCAGACGAAACAGAGACTAGAGATGAGAACCCAATCATCTAGTGGACAAAGCAGATGCCAGTTGCAAAGAAGCCACAGATGGAGTTCATACTGGACAAGAGGGTAAGTAAAAGGACCAGGTGAAAGAAATACTTTGAGTATCTGGTCAAGTGGAAGAACCATCCAGTTGAAGATGCCAGCTGGGAAAATGAAGTGGATATACAGAAGCATGGATAGACCATGCAGGAGCTCATGGACAAGAGCTCATGAAATTTTTCAAGCAAGGGAGTATGATGCAGGAGCATCTCCCACATCAAGCGAGCCAGCACGGAAGCGGAGGACAGCTGGACAAGCGCCAACACAAATTTTGAAAATCACCTTGGAAGTTGTTGTGCGACCTTAAATGAGCATTAAGAGAAGGCGCACTTGTGTAAATGTAAATGGACCTTGAGCCTTTAGCTCTCGTCGGACCTTGAGCCTTTAGCTCTCGTCCTTAGTAGGTAGAAGGCATTTAAAGTAGTTAATGCAGGTAGATAGAATTTAATTCTAGATTAGACAGTTTCTAGAGCGCAAGAGGGAAACGGGATATAGACACCCTCATTGTACATTATATCATTAGTTAGAAGCATTTGAGCATAGAAGAAGCAGAGCGCTGTGTAAGAACACCCATGTACAGATATTTGGATTAATAGAAAGAGTTTGATTCAAATTCATGGTTTGTGTTGTTCTCTGTGTATTGATGCTGAATGATATGCTCATGAACGTTTGCTTCCTGTTATACATTTGCTTATGTCCTGTGTATATGATTTCATGTTTGAATTGAAGTCTGAGAAGAAGAAGGAATTAGTTTCAATTGTTTCTCTATTTTAGCCAGAGAATTCCTGCAAGGAGTGCAGTTGAAGTGTCCGCAAGGAGTGCGTTGACAAAGGGCTTAGATAGGACAACTTTTGTTCTAATTCCAGAAAGTACAGACAGGCACAGGAGCTGTACAAGGAGTGCGCAGGCCAAGCTAAGTCTTAGGGTTATGAACCTGAGTGAAGCGTTAAGAGACTGCTGCTAGAGGTGTGCACAGAGTCGAAATGATTCAACACTTGGAAGTTGTTGAATGTCTGCCGCAAGGCATGCGTGCAAGGTTCTATGAAAGATTCAGAGTTGGGAAAAGCTCAGGAGGTGTAGAACCTTCGAGAAATCATCAAAGAAGAGCATAGGGAGTTTGTGCCATGGAAAGTTCAAGCAAGTGTCGCAAGCTTGCGTGCAGGTGGCGAGTTCTGTGGAGGAACACTTAGTCATTTCATAGATTTCATCAAGAGGGAAGGATGGTTGGTATTCTCCGAGGAGAATTCATGACATTCCGTGAGCCATTAGATCTCGCGGAGGTGCAAGGAAGATACGGTGAGCGTTCGTTGAAGGTTGAAGCTCAGGACAGATAGATCCGTTGATCCAACCTAGCTAGGGCCATTGGATTATTCACAAAATCGCCTATCGGGATTTCGTGAGGGAAGAGTCGAAGATTTGGTAGTGGAAACCGTGAAATCGTGAACCACGATATCCCGATAGCTAAGGAGTAGTGTGGGGCCATGGGAATCAGAGGAGTGGACAGGTGGCACGAGTTTTGGGATTTCGCAGGGTGAAGTGTCGAAAACATCGCATCAGGAATCACAATACCACGAACTTCGAAATGCCGATGGAGTAAGGGCCATGGAAAAGTCAACTCGCAAGAACATTGGAGTTTCGGCGTATCGGGTATCGGGAGTCAGGGATACGAAGTGTTTGACATCGTGAGTGGCGAAATCGCGATAGAGCAAGTCCCAATATGGAAAATAAAGGTCAACATTGACTGGTTGTCAGGTCTCAGGGATTCGAGAGGCCTACGCTCGACCATTGACCTTTTGATAGCGCAAGTCCGATCACCCGATTGTAACGAGGGGATCGTGCGAGAGTTCTGTGGGTGCAGATTTCCCGATAGGGAATTAGAAGAGCATTTGAGTTCTTCGAGTCGTGTGAAAAGAGAAGATCCTGTGAGAAGACATGCTTGCGAGTGTGTGCTGCATCAAGCTCCAACTCCTCTTGAGGCTACAACCTCTGTTTTACAAGAAGCAACTTGATGATAGCACCAACTCTCTCGTTTCTATATCACCCACTAGAAGGAATCACCAACTCCCTGAATGTTCCAGCACCAACTGGATGGAAGCACCAACTTCCAGTCACACAAGCTCCAACCTGTATAACAGAGAACAATAGTTCTCCCTTGCACCACCCTGCCACCCTGGTTTTTCTGGCTGCAACCAGATGGAAGCTACAACTCCCTGTTTTCAAGCACCCACTTGACACTTTGAGGACACCAGTCCTCTCTAGCACCTCCCTACCACCCTGATTATAAAAATTTCGTTAATTGAGACTTATTACAGTGATACAGTGTTTATCAATAGCTTACCAGTCTCATCACTGTTTAGTTGCACTGCTATGCTCTGCCTGCATCAGTTTCTTCCTGCTTAGATTCTTCTTTGAGCTTTCTATTCTTCTACTTTGTCTCAGCATGCACACCTCAGCTTCCTCTTCCTCTCTTAGATATCCATCTATGTTCTATGCGCTACGCCTCTTCTATGCACTTCAGTTGTTGCCCACAACATTCTTTTTCCCATGTGAAAGTACTCTCAATAGAAGCAACCTCCTCTTCTTGGTTCTACGTATATTTATAATGCCCAATCCTCTTCTAGATAATACACCTAACTCTTCATCCCCTCTGGTGATTACAATTAGTCTGTTCTTCATCCATGGTCGTTATGCTAAGACTCTTTGGCTTCTTTGGTAGCTACAATCAGACTCTATTCTGAGTCTTCATTCCACTGACAGATACCTCGAGAATCTTGAGCTCCTCTGGCTATCACCCTGAGATTCTTCAGATTCTCTGGTAGATGCAATCAATCATCTTCTATAGTTACAATAAGTCTGTCTCTAGCAGTTAATGAGAGAACCTTCACGTGCTCATACCTATGGCACCTTTTCCCATCCTGATAAAAATTCACATTGGGCGTTAGATTTTCTGGCTAAGCCCGTTCCTTTCATACGACCATCGACAGTGACCCTACACCTAACCAATAGTCATTTCACAAATTTTCATTTCGAGTGATTGAATGTGAGTCACCTCGATTTCCCAACTCGTGAAACTCTGAGGTGGAGCCTAGCAATGCTATCTCCTTCCCTTTTCTTCCACTGATGTGACCACTGGCTATGATCACAACCCTATTCGAAAAGGCATTTCACGATTTTGACGATCTTCATTGTAAATCCTAACGATGTGCTATCTCCTCCCTTAACCTTCATCAATGTAACCACCAGCTATGACCTGGGGCCAAGCAAGAGGGGTTCTTCACGATTTCTCATATCACGAACTCCTGCTATGAGTTGCCTCGAAACTCACAAATCGCAAAACTTTGAAATGCTTCATATCAGATCAACGGTCGAGATTTCTCCCTCTGATCGACGACTGTGATCAAATCGTGACTTCACGTGTCAAGATTTTGAACATGAGCCAACCCTAACTCTTCCAACTCTCGATATCTGAAATACTCTAGATCAATGACCCATAGTCCTTTGTGATCCAATGGTCTAGATATTATCGGGACTTCATGTTTCGTGAGGTTGGAGGACTACTCACCTCCCTTCTCTTGACTCCCGATTTTTTGAAACTCGCTCTAGATCAACGACCCTCAACATTCCTCGATCCAACGGTCTAGATCAATTCACAAAATTGGACATTGTGAGTTCCTACAACTCTTACCTTTGACTTTTCTGGTTTGTAAGTTAGCGAAATGATGATCTCTCGCCACGTGTCCTCTGGATCCAACGGTTCAGATCTCATTGTGATTTCGGATTTCACAGAGTTGGAGGATGGATCTCGACCTTATCCTCTTTGTAGTTATACTAGATCCCACGGTTATTAGTCCTTCGTGCATTGATCCTATGACTGAGGTCTAAAATCCTCCTCTGCGCACTCCTCCTGTCTGGGCTTACGCATCCTCCCAACTTGGAATAATTTCTAACTGTCAAAGGCCTCGACCTTTGATCCTTCTGCGATTCCTGATGACTTGGAATCTCGTTTGCGCATCTCAAAACGATTTCTCTCCTGATCTTTGATATCTACATACTGTTTGCGTCTTCACTTGAGCTTACGTTGGTCCTTTTTTTCCATTTATCCACACTCTAATCTTGCCATCAATGACAAACACACTCTGCCTATAAACATGCCAACAATCTCCCCCTTTGGCATTGATGTCAACTCTGAAGGAATGCACTGTTCTACATAGATCTCCAACTATAGCATCCAGAACACACCTTTTTCAACCCCTTTGACATCAATGTCAAATAAAAACATGCTCCCCCTAAGCTGTTGTAGTACTTTTCAGAGGTATCATATATTTAACCAATTACATACTCCCCCTGATAGGATGGACTAAGTTAACTTGATAACAGGGTCATGCCCAACTTCTGGTGTAGATACTCAAATTGAGCTTGTGCAAGCAGTTTAGTGAAGATATCAACAATCTAATCTTTGGATGGAATATAATACACATAAACCACAGAGTTGGTTACCTGTTCCCTCAAGAAGTGATACTTGATGGGTATATGCTTGGTATTGGACTGAAAGACGGGATTATTGGAAACACTAATTGCACTGGTATTATCACAATGGATTGGGATCGGTGCAATATATTTGACCTCCAAGTATACAAGTATCTGAATCATCCACAAAACTTGGGTATAGCATGTGGCAGCTACAATGTATTCAACTTCTGTAGTTGATAAGGAAATGGAACCTTGCTTCTTTCTCAACCATGATACAAGAGAATCTCCTAAGAATGCACCTCCACTTGTGCTTTTCCTTTAATCCACGCAGTTAGCCCAATTAGCATTGGAATAGACTGATAGTTGAAAATTTTGATTCTTAGGATACCATAGGCCATAGTCCATTGTTCCTTTCAGGTATCTAAATATCCTTTTGGCAGCTAAAAAATGACTATGTTTAGGTGTAGTCTGATTCCTTCCTACGATTCCAACAACATGCATTATTTCTGGACAAGATGTTGTTATGTACAATAGGATGACTATCATAGACCTATACGAACTATGATCAACATTAGGTGAGTCATCATCCTTGCTTAACTTACATCCAGTGACCATAGGTGTGCTCATAGGTTTAGAATCTTCCATTTGAAACCTTTTCAACATTTCCCTTAGATATTTTTCTTGAGAAAGAAATATTCCTTCAAACCTCTGAGTAATTTATAGACCCCCAAAAAATGACAGTTCCCCTATCATAGACATTTCAAACTCAGACTGCATGGTCGAAGTAAACCATTGTACCAGGGAAGCATTATTACTACCAAAGATGATGTAATCTACATAGACCAAATCATTAGCCTATGTTTTGATATATAGATTCCTATCAATTGTTCCTCTCTTGAACCCTTTGTCTTGTAGATACATATCTAGTCTATGATACCAGGCATGAGGAGCTTGTTTTAACCCATATAAGTCTTTCTTTAGCTTGCAGACAAAGTCAGGGTTATCTGAAAGTTGGAAACCCTCTGGTTGTTCCATATAGACTTCTTCCTTTAGAGATCCATTTAGAAAATCTGACTTGACATCCATTTGATAGATTTTAAACTGTTTATGACAAGCATAGGCAAGAAACATTCTAATTGCTTCCAATCTTGCTATGGGCACAAATGTTTCATCAACGTCTAGTCCTTCTATTTGAGCATATCCTTTGCAGACCAATCTAGCCTTATTTCTGACAATGTTTCCTTGCTCATCCATCTTATTTTTGTAGACCCGCTTTGATCCTATTACATTTTTATCTGCTGGCCTAGGAATAAGTTCCCAAGTGTCATTATTTTCAATCCTGTCTAGTTCCTCATTCATTGATATTAACCAATTTTCATCTTTACTGGCCTCATTAAAGCTCTTGGGTTCCACCATGGATATGAATGCTATATGTGATTGCTCGGTGTCTTTGATTATCTTTCTCCTGGTTTGTACACCTTTGTCTTTCTCACTAATTATCTGACTTGCAGAATGATTCTTTCGAGTAATTCCAAAGGAAGGATTTGTTGTTGTCTACTGATTTGAGTTTGTCTGAGTGTTGGTGTCTTCATCTGACTCAGAATCTTCTTTTTCTAATTCTTGGACCTGTTCATCTTCAGCTTCAACTGTGTCTTCTGTAGCAGACTCAATATTGCTCACCTCTCTTTCTGAGACTCCTTCATCAACCTTTACATCAATGCAATCAACTAATTCATGCAACCTCTTATTATAACATCTATATCCTTTACTGTTTGTAGCATATCCTAAGAAGATGCCGTCATAATCCCTATCATCATACTTTCCCGGGTTTTCATTATTATTCTTTATGTAGCATTTAATCCCAAAGACCTTGAAGTGTTTGATTGAGGTAGGTCTTCCATACTACAGTTCATAAGGTGTCTTGTCACTGTGTGGTCTGAGGTGGGATTTGTTAATAACATGGACTGCTCTGTGTATTACTTCTACCCAGTAGGTTTGACCAATGTTCTTCTCATTCATCATTGACCTAACCATTTGCTGAACTGTTATGTTTTGCCTCTCAACTACTCCATTTTCCCGTGGAGTTCCTAGGATTGTGTATTCTCTCTTGATCCTATGTTTATCATAGAATTCCTTGAAATCAATTGACATAAATTCTCCTCCTCTGTCTGACCTTACTTCCTTTAACTTGTTGCCTGTTTGATTCTTATTTAAGGCTTTAAATATTTTAAATTTCTCAAATGATTCAACTTTTTCTTTGAGAAAGGCAACCCAAGTAAGTCTGGAGTAATCATCAATGATCAGCATGAAGTAGTTTTCTTTCCCTGTGCCTTCCTATCTTGATGGTCCACATAAATCCATATAAACTAGTTGGAGTGGTTTCTCTGTTGAAGAAGAGCTCTTGGATTTAAACTGTGTCCTACTTAGCTTTCCTGCTTGGCAGGGTTTACACACAGAATCTTGTGGCTTTGATATTCTTGGGAGATCTTTTACTGCCTCAAGATTTTTGAGCTTGATTAAGTGTTCAAAGTTTAGATTTCCAAGTCTCTTATGCCATAACCATCTCTCATCATGTTTTCTTAGATGACACTCTTCTCTATCTTCTTTCAACACACATACATTATTTTCAATCCTTATGCCTTTAGCCACCACTTGTCCTGAGTTTACAGACTTTATCTTACAATCTTTGGAAGTGAATACCACTTCACATCCTCTGTCACACATCTGACTTACACTGAGCAAGTTATGTTTCAGTCCATCTACAAGAAGAACATCCGAGGCTTTTCCTTTGCCATTATTTAAGCTCGCCATCCCTTTACCCTTGATTTTACCTGGTTCATCATTTCCAAAGGTCACATTTCCTGTTTTGCTTTTACTTATAGACATAAACTTATCCTTGTGTCCAGTCATGTGCTTGGAGAATCCACTGTCTATATACCAAGGATTCTTTTGTTTTTGAGCTGACAACACTAATCCACACTTGTCACTTTCTTTCTTCTTCCAAACCTTGACATTTTCAGCAGAGGTATTCAAATCTGGTTCATAGTTCCTTAAGAGACAGTCAATAGATTTATGTCCATAATTATGGTAGGTGTAACATTCTAGTTCATTGAATAAAGGATCATAACGATTGTTATGCTTAACCTGTGTCTTTTTCCCAACCATCACATGATTTGCAGTCTATGGTTGTTTGTTATTTGGCTGTCTCATTCTTTGTTGCGGGAGATATCTATACCTTGAATGTCTTGATTGCTCATATCTAAATCTTAAAGAACAGTGTACATCTTTGTGACCAAAGTTAGAACAGAAAAAACAATATCCATAGAAAAATCCCTGGTACCTCGATAATTGATGTCTTCTTTGAGAAGATCGATTTCTTCCATGCTGAACATTTCTCTGAGAAAAGGGTGCATTATTTCTATTGGATCATGTTGTCATTGATGCCAATGGTTTAATTGATTGATGTCAAGTGATTGATTGATGTCAAAGGATTGATTGATTGATGAGTGATGTAGTATAATATGTATTGTCCTTTATGAGAATGCATAGATGAATATGGATCAATGAGTTGTCATTGATACATGATGAAGATGGACTAATGTGGTTTCATTGGTATATGATGCATTGTTGGAAAAATGTATAGATAACTCATTATTGT
>SNQJ01S0065160.1:42043-54938 GCA_010110895.2 Picea sitchensis | reverse complement strand
AAGAGTCCAAGTAGGATTGTCTGGAGGCTTATTTGGTGTAGAAGTTCCCTTTTTTGGTGGCATGTTGACCAAGTATCACTTTAAACCTTGATTTTGAGGTGGTTCTGCTAGACAATATTCCTTTTATTGTATATCCAAAATTTTAGCCCTTCTGGGTATGAAATTTTCATTTTTGTAGTTCTCTGATATTTCTTCTCTTCAATGCCACAGGTCTGATCAAAATTGGATGTGCCAAGTGGAATTTACAGTAACTTCCCCACAACTTGCTGATTTTTGGTCTTTCTAGGAGATCTCAATTGTATAGCATGCCCCACACAAAATAATTGATACGAAATTCTTAAACTTGTACCAGATATACTACGAACTGTCCACTATCCAATGCAACTAGTCTCACTCAATTTGGATACTCCAGGAAGAAGTTATGATTATTTTACCTGGAACACCTGCTTGAGACTAGTCAATAGGACTAGTTAGATACCCTATCTTCCACAGGGTGTATATAAAAATTTAAAATGACATAGATGCTAAACATTTTACCATAGATACCTTACTGATTTATGTGAATAGCCTCTGGAGTTCAGAGTCTGAAACATTACAGAAACAATTTTATAGAGAAAATTCCGCAATGACTCAATTCAAGATGATTCCAGAACCCTATCTTACACAAGATGTATCTCTGAAAGTATAAGGCCTCAGGAGCTAAAGTGTTAACCCAACTTACCTTGATCCGTCTACTAAATATCCTCCAAGCCATTCCTTATGAAACAATGTAGAAAATAATTTATCGCGAATATGACAAGGTGTCTTAGATGTAGTAGAAAAGCCCCAAGACCTTGAGCTCTGATACCATATGTTAAGAACCAAATATCAATATAGCATAGAAAAACATTAGAATAAGTACTCAATGCCTTGAAAAATAGACAATTTCAGGTAATAAGCCTCTTCTAGGGGGAAACCTCCTTATACCCTACATAAATGTCCAAATAAAAGATGATTCTAAATGAAAATGTCTCCTTGGTATATATAGGAGACAAGGAGGTACAATTACAACTAATGGAATAAACATGACATAAATAAAATAACATTACTAATGTAATATGCCCCAATTAAGGGGTAATGAGCCCTATTTAAGGCTTAACACATCCGCTAAAAGAGAAGAAAAGGTTAAGTCACAACCATTGGATCTCATTGGAGAGAAATCGACGATGGGGAGGCATTGCGGGGATCGGGAAGAAAATTAGAGTTTCTTCAAGTTGTGAGCTTGCAATCACTTAGGATCATTGATCTTGCTAGATCAATAGATCAATGGTGGATATCAATCCCACTATGGACAAGCATCTTCGCTTTGCAGAGATCGACAAGGAAATTAAAGTGTGAGCGAGTTGAGTCTATGCAATCACTCGTGTTCGTTGATATTAAATAAGGGGACACGTGTCAGGAGATCTCATACTCCAGTAGGAAGCAAGAAGAAGATAAGTGAGAAAAGGAATCCTGAAGCTCGAAGCTTCGAAGAGACAGAGTAGATCCAGATCGTTGATCGAAGTGGACACGTGGCAGGAGATCCTTCACTCTGGTAGATAACCACTTCAGAAGAAAGACAGTTTGCATTGGGTCAAGAACTCCCAAAGGCCCAAAGGTTGGAGTACATATCGACTGTTGATCCCAAAAGACACACGATAGTAGATCTCGTAGCGGTTCAGAGGATCGACACTCTAGGAGAAAGTGAAGGAGGATATTTTGAAAATCTTGAAGCTCGAAGAGCCGAAGTGATTCACATTCATTGATCTATGAGAGACACGCATCGATAGATCATTGACTTCGAGTGAAAGAACTCTGAGAGAAAGTGAAGGCAGAGAGTTTAAAACTCCTGAATCTTGAAGAGTCAAAGTGTTTCATAGTCATCGGTCTGCGGGAGGATACGTGTCGGCAGATCGTGAACTCTGGGTGAAAGAGTTCTGAGAGGAAGCAAGTGGGTGAAGTTGAGACTTCCAAAGGCTAAAGTCCCGAAGTGGACTAGAACTATTGATTTGAGGTGGATGCATGGCTCCAGATCTAGAACTTCGAGTATAGAGTACTCCAGGGAAAATCAGAGGTAGAAAGTGTTGAACTCCCGAAGCACAAAGTCCTGAAGTGGATCTTGATCGTTGATTGTGAATGATGAAGAGGACCATTGATCTGGTCCTGGATGAAGTTTCTGAAGTTGCAAAGCACCCAGGAGGGTAAGCCCTGGGTCACATCCCAAGGTCACGGGAGAGGAAGGAGCTAGATCCTGTCAGTGTGAGATTGGAATAGTGAGTTAAGGAAGTAGGACCCACGGATAACCATTGATCAGTGAATGAAAAATTGATGGTGGGGGAGCATTTCAGGGAGGGGAGGAAAAATTAGTGGATGTGCTAGTTCGCAACTTGCTATTTTCCAGTGGCGTTGATCTCGTCGGGATAAGGGATCAATGACTACGATTTAAAGAACATTTGGGTAAGCACTTTTCAGATCGTGAGGACAGAGCTCTCCAATAAAGAGAGATCACGTTTTCATCCCGCAATTACTGTTGACTATCAATCTCAACCCTCGATCGATTTTCAACCACACGATCTCCGATATAGTAATTTCTAACACAGAAAGTGCCAGGAAGGATTTGTCCATGGTTTCGAGCCATGATCACTTGGGGAAGTGGTTTGAAGGGAGTGACTCTGCAGAATTAAATTTTTTATCGGCTAAGGGATAACATGGAAGTGTTATACAATGTAGATTGATACATATATGTTCTTCATGAATTGAGAAGAGAAAGGACCTGTAACATGGTTTGGAAAATTTTGTTTATCATATGCATAATTCTAACAAAATGGTCACTTACACATTTTGCAGAATTAAGAGATTAAACATATCAGCTCAGAATGAAGATTCAAGAGATGGGAGAAGGTGAGGAAGCCTCCATCCATGAAAGAGAGGCTGAAGGCTAGAATACCAGAGTTGGTAATGCCAAGACAGATTCCAATGGATGCAAGGGAAGAGGAGAGAAGAAAACATTAATAGAAACTGTAAGAAGCTTGAAAATGGAAGTGCATATCTACAAAGAAGACAATGAGAGACTGATGAGAGAGAAAAGTCAGATAAATGCTCGAGTGTTGCAGAGCTTAAATCAATTGCAGAGGAAAATGAAGAAGGGATCAAACTCAAAACAAGAGGAAGAAGGAAGGTTTCGTGAAAGAAGAGAGGATCGTGGAAGAGCTGGTTATTCAAATATTGCCAGCAGAACTCATAGACACCACTTACCTCCTTACTCAGAAAGAAATTTTTATGCATCGAAAGACTCCATAAGAATTCTAGAGGTGTCTCCTATTAGGCACCAAAGAAGGAGACAGGAAGTGGACAATTTGCAAGGAGAGTTGAGGAAGCTTAAGCCACCCTCCTTTGATGGTGAAAAAGAAAATAAATATGATGTCGAAGCATGGTTTCTTGGACTCAGGAGGTATTTTCAATTGCATAACTATTCATCGAACCTAGAAGCCAGGATTTCCACCTACCATTTACATAGGAAAGATGCAATGTGGTGGGATCAACTGAATCAAGTTGAACATATCAATGAGAGTAGGATCACTTGGAAAAAGTTCAAGAAGGACTTCCAGAAGGAGTACCTCTCAGAGAATTTATATGACAAGAAAATGCAGGAGTTCTTTGAACTCAGGATGGGAAGCATGACTATGACAGAATATGAGAAGTAGTTCTTGGGATTGTTAAAGTATGTCAATTTCATTGATGACGAGAAGGTGAAAATACAAAGATTTCTAAGTGGACTGCTAGAATTTTATAAAGAAAATATTAGGTATGATGAGCCCAAGACCTTGACTGAGGCCATCAGGAAGGATAAATACTTGTATGAGAAAGACCAAGGAAGAGAATCCCTACATAAATCTCAGAAGGATAATAATAAGGATAAGTCTGATCAGAGGAGGAAAGGATTCAAACCTCCCTTCAATATGAATGAGCCTAATAGAAATCATCAAGATCAGTATGCTAAGGGTGAATCCAAGAAAGAAGACTCCTTGGGAAAAAAGGAAAGACCACCTATCCAATGTTGGGGATGCAAAGAATCTCACTTGTAAAAGAATTTCCCACACATAAAGGACATAGTGAAGACTTTTCACAACGTCCAAGAGCCTACAATAGTCGAAGATATGGGAAGAATCTATGCAGCTTTAGATGATCAAAAAGTGAAATACCAGTCCAATATGATCGAGGTGGAAGGTAAGATCATAAATCATCATGTTGTTATTTTAATTCATTCAGGAGAAATTCATTGTTACATTGATCCTAAAATAGTGGATAGATTACATTTGGAGAAAACTAATATTGGAAAATCAATTTTGGTTCAGCTAGCCACTGGAACCAAAAGGAGAATCCATGATATGGTCAAAAGTTGTTCCATAAGTCTTAATGGTGTGAATACTAGTGTTGATTTGAATATCATAACCTTGGGGTCTTATGATATTATAATTGGAATGGATTGGCTAGACAAGCATCATGTTGTCCTAGATTGTCATAGAAAGACATTTACATGTCTTGATGGATATGGAAAACAGAGCATTGTGAAAGGAGTTCCAAGACCCATCTCTATACGGGAGATTTCATCCTTACAGTAGAAGAGATGTTTTAGGAAAGGATGTCAATTGTATGCAGCCCATGTGGAGGAGCCAGAAAATACAAAGAGGCCAAGCCTTGAAGATTTCTCGATACTACAAGAATTCGAGGATGTATTCCAAGAAATACCAGGGTTGCCACCAAAAAGGGAGATAGATTTATCTATTGATTTAGTGTCAGGAGCTGCCCTGATGTCAAAAACACCTTATAGAATGAGCATACTAGATTTAAAATAATTACAAATGCAGTTGGAGGAATTGTTGAAGAAAGTGTACATACGTCCAAGTGTTTCACCTTGGGGATCGCCAATACTTTTTGTCAAAAATAAGGATGGAATCTTGAGGCTGCGTATTGACTTTCGAAAACTGAATAAGTATATTATAAAAAACATGTATCCTCTACCCATAATTGATAACCTATTTGATCAGATAAGAGGAGCAAATATATTTTCGAAGATTTACCTGAGGTCAGGATTCCATCAGGTATGGATCAAGGAAGAAGGAATTCATAAGACAACCTTTAGGACTAGGTATGGGCATTATGAATTTGTAGTGTGCCATTTGGACAAACCAATGCACCAATTTTCTGTATGTGCTTAATGAATGGCATATTCAAAAATTATTTGGGTAAGTTTGTCATAGTATTCTTGGATGACATACTTGTCTATTCCAAGTCGGAAGAGGAGCATGAACATCACTTAAGACTAGTATTGCAAGTGCTTAGAGAACATCAGTTGTATGCCAATCTGAGTAAGTGTTATTTTTATCAAAAGAATATCCATTACTTGGGACACATTATTTCAGAGCAAGGCATAAGCAGTATATCCAGAGAAGAATGAATCCATTAGAGGATGGCCAACACCCAGAAATGTGTTAGAAGTCGGATCTTTTATGGGATTAGCTAGTTACTATAGAAGGTTCATAGTAGGGTTCTCTAAGATTTCTCATCCCATCACTTCTTTGCAAAAGAAGGGAACTAAATTTGAGTCGACACCTAAGTATGAAGAAAATTTTAGTCTGTTGAAGGAATTACTTACTAGTGCACCCGTGTTAAAGATTGTTGACCCAAATGAAAGTTTTGTGGTATGTATAAATGCATGTAAGGAATGAATTGGGGGAATCCTCATGCAAAATGGACATGTCATTGGTTATGAGTCCATAAAGCTTAAGAAGGATGAGATGAACTATGCCACACATGACTTGGAGATTTCTTCCATTGTCCACACCTTGAAGATGTGGAGGCATTATCTCATGGGAAAGAGATTTAAATTAAGGATAGACCACATTGACCTGAAGTATCTTTTTGAACAACCAACCTTGAATGCTAGGAAAACAAGATGGTTGGAGTTTGTAAGTGAATATGACCTCCATATCAAGAATATCAAAGGAAAAGAGAATAAATTTGTCGATGCACTTAGTAGAAGAGTGCATCTCATGCATGATACTACTGTTAGTATGCATCAGTAAGACTTGAAGAGCAGAATTTTAGATGATCTTGTTACAGATTAGAATTACCTACAAGTAAAGGAAAGCTTACAACAAGGAGATGTACAACAGAAAATAAAGGAGTATGAGATAAAGGAAGATGGATTAATCATGCATAAGAATAAAATCTATGTTCCTAGTTCTGGAGAACTGAGGAATTTGGTATTAAAGGAAATGCATGATGTTCCTTATGTTGGACATCACAGTTAACAAAAAATGATTACAACAGTAAGAAGCCAATTATTTTGTTTGGGAATGAAAAAGGATGTTTATGATTACATCACTTGATGTATGGAATGTCAGAAGGTGAAGGTTGAGCATAGGCACCCAACGGGTATGCTACAACCATTACCAATCCTAAAGAAGAAATGGGAGGTGATAACCATTGATTTCATAACTAAATTACCCAGGACAACAAGGCAACATGATTCAATCATGGTGGTGGTTGACAAATTAAAAAAATATGCTCATTTTGTTCCTGTAAAAACAACCCATACAACAACTAATATTGCAGAAATTTACATGAGAGAGATTGCTAGGTTGCATCGGATACCTAGGACAATTGTCTCGGACAGAGATAGAAAGTTTACCTCCAATTTCTAGAGGGAATTGTTTAAAGGATTAGGTACAAATCTAAACTTTATCACAACATACCATCCATAGTGAGATGGAAAAATAGAGAGGGTCAACCGAGTAATTGAAGATATGTTGAGAATGTACATGATTGATAAGCCATCTAAGTGGGAAGATTACCTACACTTGGTTGAGTTTGCATATAATAATGGGTATCAAGCCTCATTGAGAATGAGCCCATTTGGAGACTTGTATGGTAGAAAATGCAATACTCCAGTGAGTTGGGACAACCCAGCAGATAGAGTGGTACTTGGGCCAGAGTTGCTCAAGGATATGGAAGGCCAGATGGTTAAGATCAAGCAGAATTCAAAGGCAACTCAAGATAGACATAAATTTTATGCAGATAAGAACAGGACAGCTAGAGAATTTAAAGTATGGGAACGTGTACTTTTGAAAGTAAAGCCCAAGAAAAGATCCTTGAAATTGGGTAGTTGTACAAAGCTGGCAGCCAGATTCTGTGGTCCATTTGAAATATTGGACAAAATAGGGCCAATTGCATACATGCTTGCATTGCCTTCTTCCATGAATTTGAATAAGGTATTTCATGTCTCTTTACTAAATAAATATGTACATGATCCTAACCATGTTATTGATTGGCATCTGATTTAGGTAGAGACAGAGGGAGACTTTCAGGTTCATCCAGTGCGGGTATTGGAAAGAAAGGTCAAAATGCTTCGGAATCGAGTTATAAAGCTGGTGAAATGTTAGTGGACCTACTACTATCCTGAAGATGCTACCTGGGAGCATGAAGATGCCATTTGGGTAGAGTACCCACAACTTTTTGAAAAAAATTTGAGATTTTGATCTCTATTTTGTATATGCACTGAGGACAATGTCAAAATAAGGGGGAGAGGATGTAACACCCCAAGTTTTGAACCCCCATTTAAAATAATGTATTGTTACAATGATGAGAGGCCAAACTACCCAAACAATTATTAAAATGCTAGTGTACCCAAGAAATGTAATGTTTTGATCATTATTAATAATAAATACATCATTGGTTACTAGACGGATAAGGAGTAGAGTTATAAGAGGGCTATGATTCCACAAGAGAGGGGGCTTGAGGGGATAAGTGTTTATTTCCTATTTTAATTGCCCTTTTCTCTAAGGGAGTGGATCAGTTATGTGAGCTTATTGGGGGAGGCCAGGAGTTTCTTGATTCCCCACAAAAATACTTAAGCCCATCCTTAGTCTGATTCGGGGGTTGACTCATTTGCTCCTTCACTTCTTCTTTCATTCCATTCTTTCCCTCACAAATTAATTCACTAATTGTTCATTTGTTTTTCACCTTAGGTGGAGATATCACTCCATTCATTTCCATCACCCGTTCATCTTCCTCATTCATGTCTTGGTTGGGGAAAGGAAATGAACTTTTGAAGAGAAGCCATGGTATCATTGGTTGTAGAGATCAATGGTGTAATCTAGCCATGATTTGAGGCATGCATGTCTGAGATGCATTGGCCTATGTCTAGCTTTGTTCACAGCTGCGAGTCCTGAGAGTTCCAGCATTGAGATTCTGAACCAGTTGCGTTGGAGCCCTGGAAGGAGAAGGATTGCCTAAGGGATTGCGTGGCAAAGAAGGGTGGAGGTCCATTCTCTTCGGTGGTGAAGGCTGGGTAGAAGAGAGATAGGTACTTGGATTGTTTTGAGTGTTGGGAAATTCTATGAGAGATTGAGTGTTGACTGGTTCGGGAAGCCAAGTAACACTCTGGAACCGTCCTTGTGGACTCATAGCCCTATCTCGGGGGTGACACTATTGTTGAGATTTGGAGCAATAGTCTCTGTAGTTGGGTGGAACGTACTTGCTCTACAACCATTTGGTGTATTATTTTATAAAGATAAGTGCTCTCTATTATGGTATTATTTATCTATATATGAATGTATTCCGCTGTGTATTTATTTATCATTTAATTGAATCTTTAGAATATGCATGCTTGATGGTTATTGTTGTGCATGTCGTTAGATATTTTCTTTTATGCGTCCTTATTAATTTAAAAATGTATCGATAAGAGAAATAAGTCCAAGGATGGGCTTGAAGGTAGCATACCCCGACTTGTGGGTGGCGGGGTGTGTTACACCCCCAAATCGTTTTCCACAACATCGGGAAAGAAATCATTGATTACAGACTTGTACGTGGGTTGCTTCATTTACAACTGCATATAGGGTTGAGTATACACACCCTATATTATGCACAGTTGCGTATAACCTCACGTATATGTGACCCGATGAATGGTAGCCCGTGTACACCGAATTACCCAATTTGCGCCCTAATTTACTCAAATTTTTAAACCTAATTTAAAAATTTAATCCACTAGAAAGGAAGAGGAGGGGAAGATAAATTACCTAGTCTAGACAGTTTCTGATTTTGTCGCCTGACACTCTCGCAATCACTAGTTGAATATTGAAGGTAATTTGGTCCAATTTTCACTATTTGGGTAAAAAGTCAAAATGACATAGTATTTTTTGATTTTGTTACTATTTATAACAATTTTTACCCACTTTCTATAGTTTTGATTCATTTTTTCACCTAATGGACTAATACAACAGTGGATTTAGTTGGTTTTTGTAGTTTTCAGTAGGGATTCTTGTGTATTTTAACATTATGTTGACCATTCGTAACCGTAGGCAGGTATTTTCACTACCAAGCATATATGATAGGTATCCATTCCACCATGCACTTTTGCATTGTCCTATAACTGTCACTTTTATGCCTTGGGTACGAGCCCATTTGTTGCGACACAGAACCTTCCATCTGCTATAAGTGGTTTCGTTATCAAGTGGTAGTGACTTACCAAACATGGGTGCCCTAGTTAGATCCTCTACTTCATTTGGTGCCCATGCATAGATTTTTTCCACAGGTACGGGAGTCCCTTATAACTAGTACATGACTTTATGTTGAGCCTCATTTATCACTCATAAACATGCTACCTTATACCTAGAGGACTCCCAACCAATTTTAATTTAATCTCTTTTCCAACTCGTCTTCAAAAAGAGAAAAGATTGTTGAGTGAACTTGTCTCTTTCACACTCGTAAATTGGATTTGAAAGGACATCTATTTGGCACAAGTTTATCCCTTTTTCACACCAAGTAGACTAAATGTCATGAAAACTGAAAGTTTTTGGTGTTAAGTTGTGATTTCATCTGATTCCATTGCTTGTAGTATTTATCCTATAGCCGGTTCTTGCTTTGCATTATAAACCGTTTTCCTCAATATTTTTTCATCCTCAACCAAGTAGAGCCTCATTTATATCCTTCACAATTTGACACCCTATACCCAGGAGGGAACATTCCCCCGAGTGTCCATCTCCCACATGCATCTCCTTGCATTGAGCATAGGTATGTTCCACTGCTGGAACTAGTTTTGCTTACTTGCGACACTCATTTCCTCCTTTGTATCATAACATTCATTTGTCTATGAAAAAACAAAAAAACATGGGCGGGAAGGGAGTATTATATTATATTGGCAGCAGTCGTGTCTCTTTTGAATAGAGCACAAAGTTATTGAGTCCATTTGTCATCATAATTTTTGGTTTATCATTTCCTTAGGAAGCTGAGCTCATTACAAGGAGTATTCTCTATTGACTGGTTACTCTTCCAGTCCCTATAGAGAATTTCATTGATGCCTCCTACATCTCATGGTTTCATCATTGAATCTATGATGTTGGAGTCTTCCATATGTCTCATGATCTTGTTCAAAGGAAGTCTATCAACCTGTGTCGACCATTTCTCATAAATATTGACTTTGCATGTTAGCCATACCCTCAGTTTGTCTCAGAATCACATGATATTGTAGTCCTATCACACACCATGTCCCTACTTTCATCATTGGTAGGTAACCTTAAACCCAACAGTCAACATTTCATCATTGGTCATTGACTAGGTGGTTTCCCTTGTGTTCGATGACAAGACATCTATTCACACATTGGGATTCATGTAGTGTCTTGGATTCCATTAGCCTTATTGGTGGTTTCCTCACCTTTTTCGACAGTTTTCCTCATTGGCTACTATTAAGAGGGTCTTTCCCATGTACCGCTTACACTTAGAACATGCAAAATATTCACAGGGTCATTGGTTCATGAACACATTCTTCGTCTGATTTCCTCCAAATCATGAAGCTCATGATTTGTACCTCGTGCTGAATGATGAGAGATGCCTTAATTCTCTCCTTTCATCGGGTCTCATTCCATCGACTTCAACTCATCTATTCTAGAAATTGCACCTACAGTCTAATGAGTACCTTGAGGCTTGCAGTCATTAGTGGCAAGTTCTCTCGCCATTGACAGTTGGGAATACATCAATGTCTCCTAATCTATGGATTCTTCAGGTGTTCAACCCCAAATCCTTTATTCACACTTGTAAGAATGTACTCAGTGCCTTCATACCCACTTTCATTATCGGTAGGTTGTCTCGCGTTTGTTAACGGTATATCTCAATGACCGGTAATAAAATGATGTCTCATTGTGTTCGACCTCAACTCCTTTTTTCACATAATGTAGACTTGCACCTTTGGCAGATTGTGTAGAAGACTTGAAGACATCAGTATGTGGCCACAGCTTTCCTGAGATGTTGCTTCCTTTTCATTGGACCAGTACCTATATGACTTTAGTGATCATGGGAGAACAGATTGTACTCCATTGTATACAGATATCTTCAGATTGGTTTTGAGACTGGTTCTACTGGGCCTTTTTCGTGACTATGACATCATTTGACATGTAACCACATTTGTATTTTCTTATTCATCGCCATGGACAGTTGTTTGGTATATTTTCACATGGATCTACAGTGTAATTGAAATTGGAAGCCATGTATGCAAAGTCAGTGCATAATGTAATGAACAACTAGTTCTTCCAAATGGTTCCCCATCACTCCACTTCTGGGTTGTTTATAATGTATTTCAACCATCGCAGATACTCCTGTGACCTCACACATTAGGGGGAATCTTTTATAACAAGATTTTCCTCAGCCTATGCAATCTTGCACATAAGGCCTTTTCCCATTTCCCTGTGTAGACTCTTCATCCCTTTTTGCAAATTCCAGATCTAAAAAATACATTTTTTCCACATGTACACACCTATTATACTATACAACATACGTATACGTAGGTTGCACCACTAAAACCCATGTACATTGAGATTTGTGCCCAAAAATGAAAAATGGTGTCGAGTTTCCATGTCACGACAGGAGATCTATGATCCTTGGCCTTCCATATACTGGAAACGTCTCGACTCAGCCCTTCAATTCCATTTGAAGGCTATAAATGGGTCAATTCCAAGCTATGGAAAAGAGGAGAAAGAATTCAACTTTGAGAGCAAAGTTACTCTAGAGAAATTATTTACTTCATATTGATTTTTCACCTTTGTCCTTTAAGTCTGAACATAGTGTTCATCCCCCAAGCTCTTCCCTTATTTGATTGAGAACTTCATTGTCTCTCTTATATGAGCTTGCCTTTGGTGGAGGGTTAAAGTGGTGGAGGCCCAGCTGGAAGGAACTTAGTTTCTCAGTTTTGAACTGTGCCGACATGGAAGTCTGTAACATTTTCACTTTTGTTGATCATATATTAATATAAATACTCTTTTCCGGTCCAATTGATATCTTGCCAATATTTGAATTATTATTCCATGGTCGTATTTGTCATTTTTATTAATAGAGTATGCTATTGAATGTGCTAACATCATTTATTATCACAATATGCTTGCTTTGCTTGGTTGTTGAGGACTATTTGTAGGTATATTGCTTTGGGTCAAGTGCTCAATGGTGGACTTCATCGAACATCCGGACGAGGTAGGCCTTTTATCTTGTCTTGCTAGCATATTTGTTTATATAGAATACATGAGAATAGAGTTGATTTTTGCAGTCATTTACGTCTATTGTGTTTTACCCTAGCCATAGAGAGATTTTCCTCGTAACACACTCTCTCTCTCTTCATATCATTCTCGACCTCTCTTTTTCTCTTACCCCCTTCTCTCTTTACCTCTTACATCTAACCCTCCCTCTCTTGCCCACCATATCCCACTCCCTTTATCTCCCCCACTCTCCCCCTTTCTTTCTTTTCCTCTATCTACCCCTCTTCTCTCTCTCTCTCTCTCCCCTCACACTCTCTTTATTCCTCTCTCCCAACCCCCCCTCTCTGTGTTCCTCT
>SNQJ01S0065160.1:0-14540 GCA_010110895.2 Picea sitchensis | reverse complement strand
CCACCTCTTTCAGCTTTACCCTGAGGCTTCTTCCAATCCTCCTTGGGCTTCTGTGTTCGTTCTTGGGAAACAACTTTTCCTCGTGGCTGGCTTCTGCCTCGCCCTCGCTGTCCCTGTTTGCGGCTCAGCTTTTCTTTTGCTTTCAGAGCCATCTGGTACGCATCCTCGACTGTGCGGATGGTCAGCATGCTCAGCTCATCCTGAATGTCATACCTGAGACCATTCAGGTATCTTGCCACCTTTTCGTCATCACTTTCCCGATGACCATCTCGGATGTTGAGCCTGTAAAATTCTTCGGTGTACTCCTTCACCGACATCAACTTCTGTCTCAGGTTCTGCATGCGCCTGAACAGAGTGATCTGGTAGTCCCTCGGAATGAACTTCGCCTTCATCTTGGCGATCATCTGATCCCAGCTTTTGATCTTCTGTTTGCCTTTGGAATGCCTGTCCGCCTGCAGCTCGTCCCACCATAAGGCGGCATGTCCTTTCAGCTTCGTGACAGCATGTCTCACCTTCTTGTCCTCTTCGATATCCTCATAATCGAAGTAGGTGTCGAGTGCTCGGATCCAATCCAGCAACTCCTCAACATTCAGACTCTCCTCATAAGTCGAGATGTCCATTTTCGTCTTCGAGCTCATCCTCGAAATGGCCCTGATCAACCTCTTTGTCAAGGCATCTTCTACTGAGACTTCTTCTTCAGCATGTCCAGCTTCCTCTTCAACCTAGGAATCGCTGAACTCTACTGCACCAGCTCCGCGTCGCTGTGCAGTCTCCATCTCCTCGAGTCTCACTCTGAGATCTCGCATCTGACGTTCCATATCGGCATTGCCTGCTGGCCTACCCCTTCTTCGCGCGTCCCTGTCTTCACGATCAGGTGACTGCCTCTCTCTTCTGGGCGGCATTTTGTCTCTGCTTCTCTCTGCTACCTAAACAAAGAGGACTCAATCCCACTCTGATACCACCCTGACGCAACCTGCCCCTCAACGAGCGGTCGCTCCACCAGGACCTTCTCACCCCTTAGGCCCGAAGAGTCCAAGCGCTTCCAACTCCCTCGGGAGTTCTTTACCCAGAGTCTTCTCGGAAATCTCCCCTTTGCATGTCGGGAGATCGGGTCTCGCAAAGTCGTGAGGCTTGCAGCACAGTCCTCGTGCAATCAAACACCGAAACCCCGATCCTCGATGGTCAATGGTCAACTTCGGGGTATCGTCACTCGCAATGCCAAACCCTTATATTTCAATTCCCCGAGTATCGAAACGACGATCCCATGAAAATACACCACCTGTATTCCACTATTCCTCCAGGGGTCCCACGCTGCCACATCAACCTCAGGATTTCGCGGATCGCGGATCCACGACGCCAAGTCCCTTGCCGTTGGAAACCCCGAATGCTGAACCTCCGATGTTTCGGATTTGTGCCACCTGTCCCTCTAGCGAACGACGGCTCCGATCAAATCAGGGAATCGCACTTCGCGATTTCGACGTGCATGTGATTCTTGCACTCGCCAACCCCGATCCGCCGATATGTGATGGCAATGGGTCCTTCCTGCACCTGAGGGTTAACCTCCTCGCTCCTTCTCCCAGATCCAACGACCCACAGGACTTCGCGAGTCTTCTCGACAAACTCAAGTCGTCGACTCTCTTCCTCTGTGAAGAGATCTCTGCTCTAACACCTTCATCCTGTGTGACCTCCACTGGGGTCGATTCCACAGCGAACTGAAGGAACTATCCCTCCTGAGCTTTTATCAACTCGGACTCATTAAAGGATTCCTCGAACACGCTCCCTGTGCTCGGTCTTCAATCACCTCCAAAAGTGATGAAGTCTTCCGGCTCCTGTGCATTCACGCTCACAATAGTTCGACCTGCACTCACCTGCATGCTCGAATAACTCAAAACGACTCTGAGTAATAGAGAACGAAAGTTCAACTGCTTAGCCTCCTCGACGCACTCTATACAGAGGAATTCAATTGCACTCTATGCAGGAATCTCCTGGCCTAAACAAAGAAACAATTGAAACTCATTCCTTCACTCTCTCAGGTTTCGAACCTGATATGCAATCACATAAGCAACATATAACAGATAAGCATAGAAAGAAGCAAACATGCACAAGCATAGTATCAACAACACACAGAGATCAAACACGTCCATGGAATTGAATCAAATCTCTTCCTATTAATTCAATAACTGTACATGGAGGTTTCTTCACAACTCTCTGCTCTGCTCTGTCTTTCAATGCTAATGCTTGATAGTAATACAATGATACAAGGGAGGGTGTCTATACTTCGTTTTCCCTCTCGAAGAAAATGACTGTCTAATCTACAATAAATTTCTATCTAACAGCCTTAATAGTCTTAAATGCCTTCCTATCTATAACATAATACAAGTGCGCCCGCTTTGAATGCCTTCATTTAAACGGCGGCGCAACAAATCTCCAAAATGATTCAAAAATGTTAGGTGTTGGCGCTGTCCAGCTGTATATTCATTCCTCCACGCGCTGGCTCACTTGGTAGGTGAGCGATGCTCCTACATTAGAAACAAGTCCTAATATTCATGCAATAATTCTGTAATCTTGTCAATAGTGGTAGCATCCCAATAATCTCCAACATTTGCAAGCTTTGGTGTTTGCTCTATTCCAATATTAACCTTATTGATTTTGATGGGCTGTCCAATAAAAGGTAATTTGACTCCTATTCCTTCTATGTCTCTTTATCTTTCTATTTCTATGATGTTCACATTCCTCGGATCATTGTCTTTGTCTACATTGATGTTGCAACAACCTTGCAATTTATGAAGAGGCTCAGTACATTCATCCACTTCTTTCTCAACAAGGGGGGTAGGTGCCTCCTCAAAGAATCTATGTCTTACAATTTGTAACACTTGATCCACTGTAGGATACTCACTTTCAAATAAAAAGGTAGTTACAAAGTTCAAAGTCATACCTTTCCAATATGCATTGGTGAAGTGCAGTTCTGCTCAAAGATACCAATTGATAGGTGTTGTAGACAGAGTGTTAATGAATTTATGCACTCACTGCTCTTGAGGAATGCTACTCCAGGTCTCCTCTCATCTTCACACATGGTCCTTCAGGCATCTTCAACCTATGTATTGAACTTCGCATCTTTCTAGTTTCTCTAAAAAATGTGTTGTCATCAAAGTGCAATATTGCACCCACTCTGCGATGTTCTTCTTATGTGTTCCCCACCATATCATTGGAGTTTCTTTCAACACTTCATCTAGAGCCAACAATCTATGTTGTACTGGTACGAATTCTTCAAATTCGAACAAGAAAGTCTCTAATTGATTTAAGCCATCAAATGTGGGCAAGTTACTTACTTCTATGCTAATCCAACGAACTTCCCTGGCCAGTCTAGCACATCTCTGCGTAGATACTTCTTACATTTTGTTCTACCAATTCTCCAGTGCTTCCTCTGACTCTAATGAACATGCATTGTCACTTCGCCAGCTTAAATTCCCATCTATTGTAGGATTAATGTAATCATGTTGTCCTGCTGTCAATTTGTATATATTCTCAAGTTCATAAGCACGATCTTCTTCTCTAATGAGTTATGTATATCTATGACCTTCATTAGGAGCCAAAGTTGAAATGACCCTAAGTCCATCTCCTTCAAATGTCATTCTTATTTTCTTCAAGTCAACCACGGTAGAGTTATTAAAATCCCAATCAATTCCTAACAGCGCAGGATAAGGACAACTATCATTGATTATCTCAATCACCTCAAAGTCCACAAACATCCTTACCCTATCGATGTCCACATGGACATGCTCCAACCTTCCAAAGGGGCTTACTGCCTTCTAATTATCCATCCTAAGCCTGATAGGGGAATAGATCAACTTAGGTTTTCCTATCAGTGCCTGGGTCTTCTTCGTCATGACATTGACCTCTGACCCTAAGTCGAGGACCACATAATCTATATCATAATCTCCAATTTGAGCATTAAGGTGTAGTTCCTTATTTGTCCTTCTCTTTTTAGATACTTAATGTACTTCTCTATCTGCCTTTCCTAGCTCATACCATCTGCTTAAATTTTGTAGCTCTTGTACAACACTTTCATCATTTATCAAATTAATAAGTGTGTGTAAGAGTTCCATGAGATTTCTTACCTCTTTTCCTTATCTAAGTGAAGCAGACTGGTCAAATTCCAGAGGCATTCCACATTCTCTTACTTCTGGTCGTGTCTTTGATGAAGAAGCATGATCTTTTCCGAATTGTTTTCTTGCCTCCTCGAATGTTTTCTTTTCTTTCCTTGCATCAAATACTTGCGTCTTCTCTGCAGCTTTTATGACCCTTGATACTTTTGTAGTCTTTTCTAGGGTCACTCTGTCTTCTCTAGTAGAAGTGCCTCCTTTAGTGATTACAATGACTCTGGGATCCTCTCTGTGAAGTTCTGCTGAGATTAATTGTACTTGCGGGTGTCCTCCTCATTTCTCCTAAAGTTTAGCCAACAATGTTGGACATTCCTCAATAACATGTTCAAATGAGTTGCAGTAACTATAAGTGGTACAAGGGTTATGACAGTCCTTTTCAAAGTGACTCGGCTGTGTGCATTTGTAACAGATGAACTTCCCTCAACCTTGACCCATACTGCCTCCTCTTCCTCTTCCTCTGAATCCACCACGAGGGTTGAAGTTTCCTCTTCCTAGGGAATCATACTGCACATTGTTTCCTTCTTGTGGTACTTCACCTTGAATTTTGTATATATACCTTAACCTTTCATGCATGAGGTCATAGGCTCTGCAATCCCTATCATCATGCCCCACCGACTTACAAACATGCAATACATATTTTTGGGTGTTTGGACATATTTTTGCAAATAGTAACATTCACCAGGGTGATGTCGATTTCTACATACCTCGCACCAGGGTAGAGTAACCTGCTTCAAGGGGCTCAGGGCTCCAGAGGCCAAGTACTCTTGAAATAGGGGAAAATTCTCTTTATCATGACCCTCTAACTTGCATCTGATACACTAGATGTCTTCTCTTTTATATTTTCTCTTTTGCTTCTTCATATCTTCGACCTGCAATGATAGGCTAGTTAGCTAACTCAAAATTTGGCTCATATCTGAGCTGGATTCTCCCATCGGGGCTGATTCTAGCTTCATGACAATCTCCAATGCCTCTGCCTACGAGGTGATCTTTTGTTGCATCAGAGGAACTCTGATGTGTGGCAAGAGGGAAGCAATGAACCACTCCTTGTTCTGTTCATCTGGGATTTGAAAATTCAACCTTCTTGTTAAGGTATTAAACCTCTTATCAAACTCCCAAACAAGTTCAACTACTCTCTGTTTGATTTATTTCAGTTCTGTAATGCATTGTGACTCCGAATTGGGTTTATTGAATTCTGCAACCAATGCATTCTTGATCTCATTCAGTGTTTTAGGCTGTACAATTCCTTGGACAAGTTTCATGTACCATATTAGTGCGCAGTCTCTTAGGGTAGTACTAACTGATCTCTCTTAACTGCTTTATTAGTGACATTCTTAATACTCCATACAGCTTCACACAAAAACCAATGCTAATTAGGATCTTCAGATCCATCTCCCCTAAATATAGGGAGCCTCATCTCATCTGCCATAGATATTCCTAGGTTTCTTGACTGAGTATGTGTTGAACTATTGGTAACATTGCTCTGAGTGCTCTTGTGACTCTGACTACTTTGGTTTCTCAATGCTTCTAAAACAATAGGGAGAGTAATAGTACTTACTTCAATAGTCTGCATAGTTCCTGAAGTTTATGATTCTTCCCGACGAGGTTCTTCAATCTTCCCTTCTTCTGCCCTAGCGGATTCTGAATGTTCCTCGTTCAATAGTTCTTCTTCCTCTCCGTTGTATAAGCCTTCATCCTGTAGTGGTTCTTGGATCTGTCCAAACAAGTTCACGAAAGGGACCCCTCTGAATATTCTCCCACTACGTGTATGCCCAACCTCTACGTCGCTATTGTTGTCTGAATTCTTGAACATTAGTTTTTCAATCAGACCAACTACTTTATATTCAAGATGTTATTCTCATGCAATAGCATCTTGATATTCAACTTGAAGAAGTGTAACAATTTTCCTCTCGGTCCCTTAAAGAAATATCTCTATGCTTGGCTATATGACTCATCTCTAACAATGACAAACTCAGTGATGTACCCTCCAATAGTGTTGAAAAGTCAACAAGAAATGTGTATCTAATTTATTTTTCCCTTAAATAATTTGGACAATAAATATTAATCTATTATCTCATAATTACTTGAAATAATTAACTGAAATGGAAAATCAATTAACTATAGGAAATTTGAGTTAAAAGGTTGACTGGTGGGACAGGAAATTCAAATTAGTTATAACTGAGTGATTTGGATTTGTAACAGAATTACAAGTGTAGTTATGTGAGTTGTAAAGTAATTTAACTCAGTTAAGTGAGTTAAGATCAGTTGTACTAGTTGTAACTGAACTTACACTAGTGAGAGTTCAGTGAATTAATTATTAATTAATTCACAATCAATGATCTCACATGCAACTGAAGATTTACCATTGTTAACTACATGCATGTTTGATTTAGTGGAGACCCAGTTGAGATAACAAGTGAAAGGGACAATTTGGCTATCAGTTGTGATTTGAGTCAAGTGCACTAATGCAATCACACACATAGTGGATGTGCCCATGAGCAATGTGCAGCCTAGGCAAGAGGAATTCAAATTCATTTGCAGTTTTTCCATTGCAGGGATTGCGCAAAGGAGGGAGGCTGTCTGAAAGCAATAAATTAGCACATGAATTTGTCAATTTTTGTATGGCAGTGTCAGACGATTGTATATTGTACTGAGATCTCTTGGATTAGAGTTTTGTACAAGATTGTTTCATGATCCATGATATACATAATATATGATAGTGGAGTTTTTAGCTTTATGCTTTCTAGGTAAAACCTCTATGTTATGTGTGATTGATCTTTCTTCTTGATATTGCAATTGGCGATCATGTTTTAAATTCCGCAAGAATATTTGTAGAAGAAATTATGTATTTAACAGTGGCATATAATTGTTAGATCAGGAGAATCCAGGCAATACATAATTTGTATTAAAATTTCTACATGTTATCAGAGCACAAAATATTGCAGAAGCTGAGTTTGTGATTGGATAGAATTCAAATTTG
Source organism: Picea sitchensis (assembly GCA_010110895.2). Taxonomy (NCBI): domain Eukaryota; kingdom Viridiplantae; phylum Streptophyta; class Pinopsida; order Pinales; family Pinaceae; genus Picea; species Picea sitchensis. The sequence goes on along the minus strand of SNQJ01S0065160.1, from coordinate 7,400 downwards.
CAGAAAGAATTTCTTGGTGCTATAGTTGATTTAAGATCGAAATGGATTTAAATGGCTTGAGGTTAGAGTATGCACTTGAGGGCAGCTCAAAATACATTTCTTGGAAGGACAAGATGGAGGCAGTACTCAAAGACAATGGCTTGAAAGAATTCATTGACAAATATGTTCCTAAGCCAGGTGTTGCAGACGCTGCAAATCTTGATGCATGGAAAAAGAAAGTGGAAAAGTCGAGGATGATTCTATTGGAGGGAGTAAGAGAACACATTGTCTCGAGCCTCTATGTGAAAGACACACCACATGCAATGTGGAACACTTTGATGGATCTATTCCAAAACGACAACGACCATAGGAAATTGGTGCCAAAGATAAACTCAGGAAGATCAAGATGGAGAAGGGAAAATCCATTCCAAAATATCTCATGAAGTTTGTCCAATGTTGGGATGAGTTAGGGAGTGTGGAAATAATAGTCATTGATGATGATTTGGTGAGCTTGTCTCTCCTAGGACTTTCCAAGAGTTGGCACAGTTATTCAGACTCTATCAATGGAAGGGAAAAATTGCCAGATTGGGAATGACTATGGTTGAATCTAGTGCAGGAGGAGTTCAGGCGGAACACCAGAGATGGATCTTCATCAAAGCATGATGATGAAGAGGATTTTTCTTTGGTTTCCAAGGCAAGGAAAGAGAAGGGGAAGAAATTCCATTCAAAATCCGAGTCTAAAGTCAAGAAGCTGGATTTGTCCAAAGTGAAGTGTTTTCACTGTCACGAACATGGGCATATTGCTACTAACTGTCTGCAGAAGAGAAAGAACAAGAAGGTTGTTGGAGTTGCAACGGGTGAGGCCCTTGCCTCACAATTTTAACTTGACTTCTCTTTGATCGCATGCATGGAATAAAGTGCATTGAGATCAGTGTGGTATTTGGATAGTGGTGCTTCCTTCCACATGACAGGAGATAAGGAGTTTTTCTATGACTTGGAGGAGAGAGATATCAAAATGCATATAGATATGGGTGATGATGGATGATCCAGTGAAACTGGTATTGGTACCATTACCTTTCAGAGGGAGTCAGGTAAATCATTTCAATTGAAATTTTTTATGCATGTTCCAGGTCTGAAGAAAAACTTGGCCTCAATCACAATGTTGGAGGACAAAAGCTATGATGTTGCTTTCAGCGATGGAAAATCTTTTCTGTGACATAAAACAATGGGTCAAGTCAAGAGGATAGGGATCCGAGTTAAGAATCTCTACATGATGGAGGTAGATGGCTGCGCTGCCATGATGGGAAAGGTAGAAAAGGTGGTGAGTCGGGATGAGGGCGAATTATGGCACAGGAGATTGGGCCATATTCATCATGGAGCCTTGAATATCATGCAACAAATATCTATTGGAATTCCAGTGGGAACACTTGCTCAATTAGATCAGTGCAAAGGTTGTACCATGGGGAATTATGTAAAGTCCACCTTTCATGAAAAGGAGAACTGTGCTTCGGTGAACCTGGAGAGAATTCACACAGACGTGTGTGGATCATTCTCGGTTGCTTCAATAACAAAACATAAGTATAATGTTATTTTTGTTGATGAATTTTCTCGTAAATGTTGTATCTTCTTCATGCAGAAGAAGGATCAAACATTCTCAAAGTTCTATGAGTTTAAAGCATTGGTAGAGAAAGAGTCACGGAAGAAAGTGAAGGATCTGAGGAGAGATAATGGTGGAGAATACATCTCTAATGAATTCAAAGACTTCTGCAGCAAAGAAGGAATTTGAAGAGAACTCATAGCACCTGATAACCCACAGCAAAATGGGGTCACGAAGAGGAAGAATAGAACGATCGTGGGTGCAGCATGAGCGATGTTGCATGATCAGGGCCTACTAATGTATTTGTGGGAGGAAGCATGCAATACTGCAGTTTATGTGCAAAACTGTTTTCCTCATAGATTACTTGGAATGAGTACACTTGAAGAAGCTTTCACTAGTAAGAAACCTGATGTTTCACATTTTAAGATTTTTGGCTCATCTGTTTATGTGCATGTGACCAAGGATTCCAGGAAGAAGCTGGAACTGACTGCTAAAGTTGGGATATTTGTGGGGTACACAGAAAAACCTCATAATTATTGTGTGTATTTTCCTAACAATAAGATGATTGTTATGCGACGGGATATAAAATTCGATAAGGGGAAATCCATGCAGTTGTCGCTTGAGAGGGAGCTAGAATTGCATGCAGAGGAGGAACTTTTGGTTCCCAAAGATGAGTCTCAAGATGTGGATCAACCACATGAGGAGGTTCATGGAGTGGAGGAAGCCACTTAGGTAGAGCCATCCATAAGAAATGGCAGAAAGTGCACCACAGAAGCTGATAGATTGAGACTAGATGCTGCACAGAATATAGGAGCCCTTACTTCACAGCGCAGACAGAGATAGTCTCCTGATTGATTTACTGGATACATGGATCTCATGAGAAAATGTATTGTGACTGAACCATCTTCATTTCAGGAAGCAGTGTAGGAGCTCACATGGGTAGATGCAATGGTGGAGGAGTATCATTCCATTGTCAAAAAAAGTGCATGGAAAATTGTCCCAAGACCGGTTGACAAATCAGTGGTGTAGGGTAACATTTTAATCATTGTTCTTTATGTTGATGATTTAATACTGATTGGTTATGAGCAGTTGATACACTAATGCAAGGATGACCTTGCAAAGGAGTTCGAGATGAAGGATTTGGGCCTTCTTCATTATTTCCTTGGATTGGAAATATGGTAGCGAGATGGTGAACGTTTTGTGTCTCAAGGAAAGTATGTAAGGGAGATATTGGGTAAGTTTCACATGGAGGAATGCAAACCCATGGATACTCCTCTTCCAGGAAACTGGAGGAAAGAGGATGCTACTTCTGGAGAGGTAGTGGATGCTACTATTTATTGACAGTTAGTGGGTTTGCTAATGTATTTAGTGAACACGAGACCAGACATTTTCTATGTGGTTAACCAATTGAGTCAAGCAATGGTTAAGCCTACCAAGCTCTTTTGGAAGGCGGATAAGCATGTCCTGAGATAGCTAAGGGGCACATCTGATTATGTATTATGGTACAGACAGACAAATGAGGTGAATTTGCATGGATTCATGGATGCAGATTGGGCGGGCATCCCAACGGACAAAAAGAGCACATCAGGGGGGATTTTTAGTATCCGATCTACAACTGTTTCTTGGTACAGTAGGAAACAGAGATCCATGGCACTCAATTCAGCGAAAGCGGAATACATGGCAGCAAGTCAAACTGCATGTGAGGCTATCTTGATGAGAAAGATCTTGGTTGGTTTGTTTGGTTCTCATTTAGATCCAACAATGATTCATTGTGATAATCAAAGTTGCATTAAACCCTTGATTAATCCTGTGTTTCATGATAGATATAAGCATATAGATATCCAGTATCATCATCTCAGATATTGTGTGTAGAAGAATATCATGTTGCTTCAGTACATTCCTACGGAAGATCAGGATGCAGACATTCTAACAAAGGCGCTCACTAGGAGCAAATTCAAATACCATAGAGACAGGATTGGGGTGAAGGATAATCCCTTTCTTGTTGAGAGGGAGTGTTGAAAAGTCAACAAGAAATGTGTTTCTAATTTATTTTTCCCTTAAATAGTTTGGACAATAAATATTAATCTATTATCTCATAATTACTTGAAATAATTAACTGAAATGGAGAATCAGTTAACTATAGGAAATTCTAGTTAAAAGGTTGACTGGTGAGACAGGAAATTCGAATTAGCTATAACTGAGTGATTTGGAGATGTAACAGAATTATAAGTGTAGTTATGTGAGTTGTAAAGTAGTTTAACTCAGTTAAGTGAGTTAAGCTTAGCTGTTCTAGTTGTAACTGAACTTACACTAGTAAGAGTTCAGTGAATTAATTATTATATAATTCACAATTGATGATCTCACATGCAATTGAAGATTTACCATTGTTAACTACATGCATGTCAGATCCAGTGGAGACCCAGTTGAGATAACAGGTGAAAGGGATAGTTTGGCTATCAGTTGTGATTTGAGTCAAGTGCACTGATGAAATCACACACACATTGGATGTGCCCATGAGAAATGTGCAGCCTAGGCAAGAGGAATTCAAATTCATTTGCAGGTTTTCCATTGCAGGGATTGTGCAGAGGAGGCAGGCTGCCTGGAAGCAATAAATTGGCACATGAATTTGTCAATTTTTGTATGACAGTGTGAGACGATTGTATATTGTATTGAGAGCTCTTGGATTAGATTTTTGTATAATATTGTTTCATGATCCATGATATACATAATATATGATAGTGGGGTTTTTAGCTTTATGCTTTCCTGGTAAACATCTATGTTATGTGTGATTGATCTTTCTTCTTGATATTGCAATTGGTGATCATGTTTTAAATTCCATAAGAATATTTGTAGAAGCAATTCTATATTTAATAGTGGCATATAATTGTTAGATCAAGAGAATCCATGCAATACATAATTTGTATTAAAATTTCCACATGGTATGAGAGCACAGAAGATTGCAGAAGCTGAGTTTGTGATTGGATCGAATTTGAATTTGCATAAAGACTTTCCTAGTGCTATAGTTGATTCAAGATCGAAATGTATTTCAATGGCTTGAGGTTAGATTATGCACTTGAGGGCAGCTCGAACTACATTTCTTGGAAGTAAGGATGGAGGCAATACTTGAAGGCAATGGCTTGAAGGAATTCATTGTCAAAGATGTTCCTTAGACAGGTGTTACAGATGCTGCAAATCTTGATGCATGGCAAAAGAAAGTGGAAAAGGCGAGGAGGATTCTTTTGGAGGAAGTACGAGACCACATTGTCTCAAGCCTCCATGGGAAGTCCACACCACATGCAATGTGGAAGACTTTAACAGATCTATTCCAAAATAGCAGCAGCCATAGGAAAGCACCAAAGATAAACTTAGGAAGATGAAGATGGAGAAGGGAGAATCCATTCCAAAATATCTCATGAAGTTTGTCCAATGTCGAGATGAGCTGGGGAGTGTGGGAATAATAGTCGTTGATGATGATTTGGTGATCTTGGCTCTCCTAGGACTTCCCAAGAGTTGGCATAGTTATCAAGACTCTGTTAATGGAAGGGAAAAATTTCCAGATTGGGAACGACTATGGTCAGAGATAGTGCAGGAGGAGTTTAGGCGGAGCACCAGAGATGTATCTTCATCAAAGCATGATGATGAAGAGGATTGTTCTTTGGCTGCCAAGGCAAGGAAAGGGAAGGGGAAGAAATTCCATTAAAAATCCGAGTTTAATGTCAAGAAGCTGGATTTGTCCAAAGTGAAGTGTTTTCACTGTCATGAACATGGGCATATTTCTACTAACTGTCCGCAAAAGAGGAAGAATAAGAAGGTTTCTGGGGCTACAACTGGTGAGGCCCTTTCCTCTCAATTTTAACTTGACTTCTCTTTGATCGCATGCATGGGATCAAGTGCATCGGGATTGGTTTGGTATTTGGATAGTGGCTCTTCCTTCCACATGATAGGAGATAAGAATTTTTTCAATGACTTGGAGGAGAGAGATCTCAAAATGCATATAGAGATGGGGGATGGTGGATGATATAGTGCAACTAGTATTGGTACCATTACCTTTTAGAGGGATTCAGGTAAACCATTTCAATTGAAAAATGTTATGCATGTTCCAGGTCTAAAGAAAAACTTTGTCTTAGTCGCAATGTTGGAGGACAAAGGCTATGAGGTTGTTTTCAATGGTGGAAAAGACTTTCTGTGACATAAAACAACGGGTCAAGTCAAGAGGATAGGGATTTGAGTTAAGAATATCTACATGCTAGAGGTAGATGGTTGTGCTACCATGATGGGAAAGGCAGTAAAAGTGGTGAGCCGGGATGAGGGCGAATTATGGCACAGGCAATTGGGCCATCTTCATCATGGAGCCTTGAATATCATGAAACAAATATCTACTAGACTTCCAATGTGAACACTTTCTCAATTAGATCAGTGCAAGGGTTGCACCATGGGGAAGTATGTAAAGTCCACCTTTCATGAAAAGGAGAACCGTTCTTCAGTGATCCTGGAGAGAATTCACACAGACATGTGTGGACCATTCTCGGTTGCTTCAACAACAAAACATAAGTATTATGTTATTTTTGTTGATGAATTTTCTCATAAATGTTGGATATTCTTCATGCAGAAGAAGGATCAAACATTCTCAAAGCTTTGTGAGTTTAAAGCATTGGTGGAGAAAGAGTTGGGGAAGCAAGTGAAGGCTCTGAGGAGTGATAATGGTGGAGAATACATCTCTAATGAATTCAAAGACTTCTGTATCAAAGAAGGAATTCAAAGAGAACTCATAGCACCTCATAACCCACAACAAAATGGGGTCGCAGAGAGGAAGAATAGAACGATCGTGGGTGCAGCACGAGCGATGTTGCATGATCAGGGCCTACCAATGCATTTGTGGGCGGAAGCATGCAATAATGTGGTTTAAGTGCAAAACTGCTTTCCTCATAGAGTACTTGGCATGAGTACACCTGAAGAATATTTCACTGGTAAGAAACCTAATGTTTCACATTTTAATATTTTCGGCTCATCTGTTTATGCGCATGTGACCAAGGATGCCAAGAAGAAGCTAGAACCAATTGCTAAAGTTGGGATATTTGTGGGGTACACAGAAACACCCCATAATTATCATGTGTATTTTCCTAACAGTAAGATGATTATTATGTGAGGGGATATAAAATTCAATGAGGGGAAAGCCATGCGGTTGTCGCTCGAGAGGGAGCTAGACTTGCATGCTGAGGAGGAACTGATGGTTCCCAAAGATGAGTCTTAAGATGTGGATCAACAACATGAGGAGATTCATGGAGTGGAGGAAGCCACTCAGGTAGAGCCATCTATAAGAAATGGCAGAAAGTGCATGATGGAAGATGATAGATTGAGACTAGATGCTACACAGAATGTAGGAGCCCCTACTTCACAACACAGATAGAGACAATCTCCTGATCAATTTACTGGATACATGGCTCTTATGAGAAAATGTATTGTAACTGAACCATCTTCCTTTCAGGAAATAGTGCAGGAGCCCACATGGGTAGATGCAATGGTGGAGGAGCATCACTCCATTGTCAAAAATAGTGCATGGGAAATTGTCCCAAGACCAGTCGACAAATAAGTGGTGGAGGATAAGTTTTTAATCATTGTTCTTTATGTTGATGATTTAATACTGACTGGTGATCAGCAGCTGGTACACTGATGCAAGGAGGACCTTGCAAAGGAGTTTGAGATGAAGGATTTGGACCTTCTTCATTATTTCCTTGGATTGGAAATATGGCAGGGAGATGGTGAACTTTTTGTGTCTCAAGGAAAGTATGCAAGGGAGATACTGGGTAAGTTTCACATGGAGGGA
>SNQJ01S0065158.1:32265-52871 GCA_010110895.2 Picea sitchensis | reverse complement strand
CACAAGTTTTGTTTTTACTGTAAAGTGAAATTCTAAATAAAAAAAATACTTTTATATGTCGGAAGTTGAATAACTTGTGAAAATACAGTTTTTTTTGTCAAAAAACAAGCAAAAGTGTAACCCACCTTCATGATTTCACCCATTTGGATTTAATCCACTTATTGAACCTAGGAAGTCCAAATCCTGCTTGAGAGATCCACTTATTGATCCATGGAAGTGATTGGTAAGTATGATAAATTGATGGCTTTTTTTAGCCATAGATAAGCTTGTAGGGTGAAATTTTGGTAGAAGCATGATAAGTGGTATTGTACAACCATTCAACAAGGGGAAGCCATTGAACCCATTGGCCCTATTCATCCAATGTAAAACATCAAAAACAAGTTTCTAGGAACTTATTGACCACCTCTTTTTAACCATTTGTTTGGGCATGATAAGAAATACTCGTTTTCAATTAGGTGCTTTTTAGTTGAAACAACTCCTACCAAAATTCAATGGTGAAGGCAGGATTATGATATGTCACAATGGAATTCATGCCATTTAATTTAAAAATATGATCCATGAAGAGTTGTGAAACAATTAATGTCTTAAATGGGAGTTGTAGTGCACAAGAATGAGCACATTTGGAAAGGCGTTAAACTACCCCCATTATGATAGATTTGTTATTGGCTTTGGGAAGACCAAGTATAAAATCCACAAAAATTTCGACTCATATAGTGTTGGAAATAAAATGGAACACAATATGAAACAAAGAACACAGAGTTGCGGATAATCAAAGAGGGACAAGAAATTTCGAAGAACAGAGGTGGCATCTAAAGACACTATTATGACACTTAAGCACACAGTACTGTGATTAGAACATCATAGTGCATATTACACATCTTGATCCACATGATTTATTGTGAAAACTCATAATACTTCATATTCGACATATGATAATGACCCAATGGGTCGTCTTTTATAGACTCAAGATCTAACCGACTCCCACAGTATCTAGAAGATATTTTCCACATACAACCATCAATGGTTAGAGTTGTGTTGGGGCATGGTTGGAATACCCTATGTTCAATTTATCTAACCAACAAAACCCTTTAGATATCGCCCCTTTCAACATCACCTACATGCAAGTGAAGTCTCACCCAAGGTACCTACTGGGACTGTAGGAACCAAGTTTCTGCAGGGATGAGGGGATGTGAGGCCATTAGCATGTTCATTCCTACTTATCTACCTTGTGCGCTGCATTATTTATCCCTTTTCCCTTGATTAATTATTAAACGTTAATTATGCAACATCATGGTGACATAGAATGCAAAAAAAAACTACTCATTGTAACAATCTTTTTTACTGCGCATCAATCATGATCCACAATTCTATATGCAAAATTTAAAATGAAACAACAAAATAGGCCAACACAATAATAAACGTGACACAATACAAAATACAGAAAAAATGAAAGAGAACAATATTGGAATTGAGAAGTAAATACCATCTCTTGTTTTCAACAAGAAGACACCCTTTTATCAAACTGGGTGATTTTTGTTGACAGTAACAACAAGAAACTTGTTGCTTTATTTTTGGCTGACAAGAGTTGTTTCGATTTTTATTTAGTTAATTGCATGACAAAAAAATCATGCTAATTATTTATTAGAAGCCATCCTTCTCCGCTGGACTGGTGAGGGAAGTTTACAATAGAAAAAACTATGCAAAGGGAGATTGCAACATTCCAGATATAATATAGTATGCAGAACATAAATATTTACAAAGCAATGAAAAAACAACAATAATGTAACCAAATCAATATCAGAATAATACCATAATCACACTAGAAAGAGAACCTTTATTACTGGTAGCAATGCTCACTTGCCTCTTTGAGGGGGAAACCTCCAACAGAGAAGAGCTCTATTACAATAATCTCCAAGAAAAAACTTCTCATAACCTCTACTCCTATTTATACTAAATCTATCTATCCAAAAGAATAATCTAAAGGAAGATCCTTCTAGAAGCGAAAGATTCTATTAGGTCTTCTTACATTTGACTTATTCTTGCTTATTGCTAGGCCTTATTAATATTGGCCTTTATTACATGGAAATATATTATTTGACTTACGTGAGGGGTTAGGGAGGTTANAGCTGGTTCCTAGGTGGCATCAACCGGAGTTGTATCTTTCCACTGAACTAACAATTCCTTGATGGTGCGTCAATGAAGAAGACGCTCACGTTGGTCCAACACTGCTTGTGGCTGCAACCAAATGAAACCTTCTTCATCCAACTCTGTAAGGCTGGTTTGAGTTTGGACCTTATCTCCAATCACCTTCTTTAAGGAGACATGAAAAACAATATGGAGCTTAGAATGGCTGGGCAAAGCTAACTGATAGGTCACCCGTCCCACTCACTTGAGAAATGTATAAGGACCATAAAATTTGGGTGCCAATTCCTGATAATGGTTGGCCCTGAGTGAATTTTTCTTATAAGGTTGCAGTTGAAGAAACATCTAGTTTCCTTCAACAAATTGACGTTAGGAGAGACATTGATCTTCTTATTGCTTCATGCGATTATGAGCCATGACCAAATTGTCTTTGAGGGTACGAAGAACATCCTCTCGAGTTGTAAGTGTTTGGTCAACCTCCTAGACCTTTGAGACACCTTCCATGTATGAGAGAACTGAAGGGGGATTTTTTCCATATATGTCTTCAAAAGAAGTCATGCGAGTAGTTGTATGGTAAGAAGTGTTGTACCACCATTCAACTAGTGGTAACCATTGAGTCCACTGATTTTTATTTTCAGATGAAAAACACCTCAAATATGTTTCCAAACACTTGTTGACAACTTCAGTTTGACCATCAGTCTGGGGATGATAGGTGGTGCTGAGATGCAATTGGGTGCCTTGTATCCTGAACAGTTCTTGCCAAAAATTTCTAGTGAAAGTGGGATCTTGATCAGAAACAATAGAATGAGTCATTCCATGAAGATTGAAGACATGATCCATGAAAAGTTGAGTCACAATGGAGGTGGTAAATGGGTGTTGAAGAGCACATAAATGAGCATACTTGGAAAAAAAATCAACGACCACCATGATGACTGACTTATTGCCCAATTTAGGTAAGCCCACAATAAAATCCATAGAGATGTCCCTACAAAGAGTGGGTGGAATCAGAAGAATTTTTAGTGTGCCAGGAGATTTGATTGTTTCTCCCTTGTTGTGTTGAAAAACATCACATTATTCCACAAAAGTGTGAACATCCTGTTTCATACCGTCCCAGAAAAAAGAACGTTTGACCCGGTCATATGTTTTGGTAAACCTTGAGTGCCCAACTGTGGGTGTAGCATGAAGCTCTGAAAGCACCATGGATTTAAGTTGTGACTATTTACTTAAATACAAACAACCTTTGTAGTGAATCTCATCATTGTGCCAAGAATACTTGAGGGAAACTAGAAATTTGGCTTGCATTTGTTGGTTCATATGCAAAATTTTGGGATCTTGTAGCCATTCCTAGCGAACAACTTGGAGCCAATCTGGTACAATGAAGGAGAGGGAAAAAAGGGACCCTTCATCTTCATATTTTTTGGAAAGAGCGTCAACAACCAAAATTTCTTTTCCTTTCTTGTAAATGATCTCATAATCATATCCAAAGAGCTTAGTCACCCATTTTTGTTTCTCTTGGGAGTAAGGTCGTTGCTCCAAGAAATACTTGAGGCTTTGATGATCTATCTTAATTTGGAAGCATTGCCCCAATAGATAAGGGCACTATAGATCCACTACATGTAGAATAACCAACATTTCCTTTTCATAGATTGATTGGCCCAAATGTCACGTCTCTAATAGTTGTTTGCTGTTAAAGGAAAAGGTCGGCCATCTTGCATGAGGACTGCTCCAATTCCTCTCTCGGGAGCATCACATTCTAGAAAAAAGGTCTTTGTGAAATCAGGAAGGGCTAGAACCGGAGTGGTGCACATAGCCGCCTTCAAGGCTTGAAAGGTCTAATCTGCTGCAAGAGTCCAAGTGAAAGAATTGTTTTTAAGGAGAGCAGTGAGAGGCGCCAAAATATTTCCATAATTCTTAAGAAAATTGCAATAATATCCTGTTAAACCCAAAAAAGCATGCAAGCTTTTGATAGTCTTGAGGCGAGGCCAATCCTGCATAGCTTCAATCTTCTTAGGATGCACCCTGACACCTGCCTTGCCAACAATATGACCCAAGTACTCGAATTTCGAGGCTCCAAAATCACATTTATATTAGAAGAAAATTCGGTGATGAGAGAGTAGATGTAGAACTCGTTCCATCTGAGAAAGATGGTATGTCCATGTTTTACTATAGATGAAAATATCATCAAAGAAAACTAAGACAAAATGACGGAGAAAAGGATGAAAGACATGATTCATGAGGCTTTGGAGAGTGGAGGGAGCATTACACAAACCAAAGGGCATGAACAAAAACTCATAGTGGCCCTGATGAGTTCGAAATTTAGTCTTAGGAATGCCTGCCTCTTTCATACATCTCTGGTGGTATCCAAAATGAAGATCAAGTTTAGTAAAGAACTGGGCACCACTCAATTCATCCAAGAGATCATCAATGACAGGAATGGGAAATTTGTCTTTGATGGTGAGTTTTTTGAGGGCACAAAAGTCAGTATACATGTGCCAAGAGCCTTATTTCTTAAAAACCATGACCACTGGAGAATAAGAGGGGATCGTACTAGGACATATAATGCTTGAGGTGAGAAATTCTTGAACAATTTTATCAATTTCATTTTTTTGGGAAAAGGGATGACAATAGAGACAAACATTGTGTTAAAATTGAGAGTCACACTCAGACTACTATGAGTGCAATCCCAATACCCATAAAAGTGTGGAAGATAAAATTTGTAGTAAATGACAAATGGATGAAAGACTCTGAAAAAAATGTCAATCACAGTTTAATTCATAGAATATGCACAAGAAAATAAGGCTTTGAATAAATTTGATCAGGGTTATAGAAAATAGGATGAGTAGGTGGAAGAATTAATAAGAAGAATGTGAAATTCCTATCATCTACGTCAGGTAGTATGACGGACATATAAGGAATAACTCTCTGAAATAAGATCTTCTCATAATCAAAGATGAAAATTCTGATATATTTGCACAAGTACCACAATAGATCATCTATTGCAATAAAGCTATAACTCAGTCAAATGAATCCTTCAATGGACTATAATAAAAATTATATAGAAATAAGATGATAAGAAAAAGAACTGACTTCAATTATTCAAAGGATCTTAAGTCCAGTACATACAGTAAGAAGTACTCTTCTGCTACATAGACAATATAAATATATGAGTCTCTATCACTCCATTCCAACACTCCCTTGATTCCTCTCACCCATTAAATAGAAAATAACATACAAAATATGATTAGGAGGTCGAAACCCATCTCTTCCATTGGATTCTAGGCCTTGGAGATAGGTGGCAACATTCAAAGAGACAAGGATCCAACAAATTGCTAATTTTCAAGAAGTTGTTGGAAGTCATTAATAAATTTGTTTCTAGCTCACTGCATGAGGTATTAATGAAGATAATTTTTAGGTGTAGGTGTCCCTTAGCATATAAATTATCTCTGATAATTCATTCGAACCCGCCTTGATAGGTGGCAACCTCCAAACAAAGCGAATCTCCAACAACTATGTGAAACAAAGAGTTTGTAGTGCCAATTTGTAGCGCACTGGTTTTTTTAATTATATCTCTCGAATGCCAAAATAGTTTAGGCTGAAATTTGGTCAACAAGTCAATTCTATTATCATGCTCCTCCACAAAAAATTTGAGAAAAACCCAGATCACCGTTTTGGAGTTATTATCAAATATTTATAAGAAATTGCTACATGAAATGAGTTCGCAACGCCCTTGTCAACCAATTTACAACACCTATGCCAGGTCGCAGCGCCAAAAGGAAAAAACAACCAAAACCACTTTCGCGACCTTCAAACATGATGAAAAACCTGATGGAGTACCTGGTGATCCTAAGTTTGATGCTGGTATCTTTGAAATTGTCGAAGGGTGTCTGGAAGTAGTCAAACCTCCAACTCTCCTCTTTAACCAGTTCACAACACCAGTTCGCAGTGCCTATCAAACATATCTTGCACACTTGAATGGATTGATAGTGACAAAGGGGAGAATTTGATTACAACTTGGATGTATGACATGTCAAGGAAATTATGTAGAAACCAATGGTGTGACTCATGAGGGTTTGAAGATCCTTATCATGATGTTTAATGAAATGACCTTAAGACTCTACCAAGGTTGAACAAACTTATTTATTTTTTGAACTAAACCAAAGCTTATGACCACCACCCTAACACTTAAAACCTATGACCTATAAACCTTATGACTCAAAAACAAACCAAAGTAAATTTTTTGACCCATACAATCTTATGTGTTAACATCTGGCTCCACAGGGGATGGCATGCTCCCTGTGATTTGCCAAGAACATGCAGTTCCAGTGCCTTATACATTGGGCTAGGAGTCATTATATTTGATCTACTACAAACCAAATTCTTGAGAATCGAGATTTATTCATATTACTCCTACTCTAACGATTTGAACTATTCTTTGTTTAAGTAAATTCATGCTTCCAATGAATCCATACAAGAAACTGATTAACTGGTGAAACTTTTGATCTGGATTAGACAAATGAAGGAACCCATGGCATACATAAGTGTATTTTGAAAAGATAACATAACCAACATTCACTTGAAAAGAATTATTTGACATCTATACTTCTCAAAAACTCTAGATAAACAACAATAGGGTCATGAAATCCGTAAAGCAATACTTCTTCTTGATATCGTTCTAACTGGAAATTGAATTTCTTCTGCACATGCCTAGTTTTATGATTGTTGCCAATATCCTCTATCTGCAAAACTGAAGGTTGTTGCAGGTTGCCTTCACTAATTTCAATGCTGATCATGGGTTGTTTAATATTTGTTGCATATCCAAGTTTAGGAATGATGAAAGAATGCTTGTTGATCTCTAGTAATAGTTGTTGGAGAAATGTTTTTGACCAATTATGCTCATATAATCCTTCCTTATATCTTTCATTGTATTCTCGTGGCTCAGATTCAAAACTGTCACATGATAATATATCGATCTTCTCATTATCATTTGAATACTCAAAGGAAACAATTTGATTTTCATGACAGCTTAAAATAGTAGACACATTTGATACTATGTCAAAAGTATCTACATCCTGGCTATCACTTTGAATATGATCATCCTCTTGATCATTATGAAAAGTGTCTTCTACCACATCATACTCTTTATGACTATTTTATCCTTTACTCAACAAATCGAATTCATAACAACATTCTTGATAAAGGAAATCAACTGCAAATTTCTCTTTGCAAAACAAACACAATACAACATGAAAATGTCTTAGTGAAGTAATACAAGCAACCAGGAGTGATCCACACCAATCACGAGCTGCTCCATCTAAAGAGTATGTAAAAATTTTGATGAGGACATATTCATGTATAAATTTCAGCTTAAGTATGCACTCGTGAAAATCTAGTAAAAAATCAACTGGAATTTCCCAATTTTCCCCTCTAAACCTAGGAAGGCATCCGTCCCATTCACTTCTATCAGGCATGGGGTTTGGAAAACCAGATATATTTGAGAAATCACAAAATGGATACCTATGAAGAAGAATATTTTCCATTTCGAACCAGTGGAGTCGCCCATAGATTCATCTATGATGTAGTTGGAGTCACCAGGTAGACGATTGCAGTCAAGATTGTGTCCTGCTCCTGTTTACCATCAAGAGCCGGATCTGATCGTTGTCGTTCTCCCAGAGAAGATTTCTTCACTTCCGTCCCTAGAAATGATGCCAAAAATGTTAGCACTGAGAGTGACACTTAGACTACTATGAGTGAAAACCCAACACCCATCAAAGTGTGGAAGACAAAATTTGTAGTACATGTAAAATAGATGAAAGACTCTAAGAAGAATGTCAATCACAGTTTAATTCATATAATATGCACAAGCAAATAAGGCTCTGAATAACTTTGATCAGGGTTATAGAAAATAGGATGAGTAGGTGGAAGAGTTAATAATAAGAATGTGAAATGTATATCATCTACATCAGGTAGTATGACAAACATATAAGGAATAAATCTCTGGAATAAGATACTCTCATAATTAAAGATGAAAATTCTGATATATTTGCACAAGTACCACAACATATCATCTATTGCAACAAAGCTACAACTCAGTCAAATGAATCCTTCAATGGATTGTAATCAAAATTAGACAGAAATAAGATGATAGTAAAAATAAATGACTTCCATTATTCAAAGGATCTTAAGTCCCGTACATACAGTAAGAAGTACACTTCTTCTACATAGACAGTATAAAGATATGAGCCTCTATCACTCCATTCCAACACTCTGTTGATTCCTCTCACCCATTAAATAGTAAATAAAATACAAAATATGCTTAGGAGGTCTAAATCCATCTCTTCCATTGGATTCTAGGCCTTGGAGATAGGTGGCAACAATCAAAGAGACAAGGATCCAACAAATTGCTAATTTTCAGGAAGTTGTTGGAAGTCATTAATAAATTTGTTTCCATCTCACCACATGAGGTCTTAATGGAGCTAATTATTATGTGAAGTTGTCCCTTAGCATCTAACTGATCTCTGAGAAGTCATTTGAACCCTCCTTGACAGGTGGCAACCTCCAAACAAGGAAAATCTCCAACAACTATGCAAAACAAAGAGTTTGCAATGCCAGTTTGCAGTGCACTGGTGTTTTCATTATATTTCTCGAATGCCAAACTAGGCCAGGCTGAAATTTGGTCAACAAGTCAATTCCATTATCATGCTCCTCCATAATGTTTTTTAGAAAAACCCAGATCACCATTTTGGAGTTATAATCAAATATTTATATGCAACTGCTACAGGAAATGAGTTCGCAGCGCCTGTGCCAGTTTGCAACACCAAAAGGAAAAACAACCAAAACCACTTTCTCGACCTTCAAACAGGATGAAAAAACTCATGGAGTAATTGGTGGTCCCGAGTTTGATGCTAGTCACTTTGAAATTGACCGAGGGTGTTTGCAAGTAGTCGAACCTCCAACTCTCCTCTTTAACCAGTTCGCAATGCTAGTTCACAATGCCTATCAAACATATCTTGCACACTTGAATGGATTGAGACAAAGGGAATACTTTGATTACAACTTGGATTTATGATGTGTCAAGGAAATTATGTAGAAACCAATGGTGTGACTCATTAGTGTTTGAATAGCCTTATCATGATGTTTCATGAAATGACCTTAAGACTCTACCAGGGTTGAACAAACTTCATTTATTTTTTGAACTAAACCAAAGCTTATGACCACCACCCTAACACTTAAAACCTATGACCTATAAACCTTATGACTCAAAAATAAACCAAGGTAAATTTTTTGACCCCTACAATCTTATGTGTTAACACATTGGGAGGGAGGTTGCCAAGGACAAAGGGAATGGAATGATCATGAACACCACGGGAAGGAGGAAGGCCCTGGGGAGTGGAAAAATAGCTTGATGTTTGGAGAGGATGTATTGGAGGTTAGGATGCACAAAGGGTGTCTCAATTGCATGAATGGAATGGAGTTGAGAAATAATACCTGAGTGACATTTCTTGAGGATTTTTAACCATGTGATGGTAACTGAATATCTCAGGAGAACCATATGTGAGTCCTTGGAGTTGATTATGTTGTCCCTCTTGTTGGAATTGCATGGTTAATGCCTTAAAATACATGAGAATGGGACCCAAAGTGTGTAACCATTCAACACCTAGCACAATGTCACAACCTCCCATGTTAATGGAAAACATATGAGATTTTAGGTGGTACTGTCCAATTTAAAGACATACATTTTCACAATGCCCACAACATTTCATGGACCCATCATTGGCTATCATGATTTTAAAATTGTTGATGACACAAATATAGAAATTGGTTTCCTGGGCAATGCGACGATGAATAAAATTATGGGTGCTACCACTGTCAACAAGGATGATTAATTTCTTACGCTTAATATATCCAATGAGCTTGAGGGTTTGTGGAGCAGAGAAGCTAGTGAGGGCATGAAAGGAAATGCGTGGTTCAACTTCAGGTGGGTCTGTGGGATCCTTTGTAGCATCAGGAAGTGATGGCTCTTCAACAAGGGGAACTTTCGCGTCTTCTTCAGTAACATCTTCTGAAATGGCCATAATTTTTTTTTGTTCCTTACACTTGTGCCTCGAAAAATATTTTTCATCACAGTTATAGAAAAGACCCTTAAGTTGGCATTCAACCATTGCAACCCTAGTTAATTTCTAGACCTTGCGGGGAGTGGTAGGGGGGCAGGATTTGTGGGTCAAGGGAGAGGAACAAAAGAGGGTTTTTTGTTCTAGGAAAAAACAACTTGTTGGGCCTCTTTGGCACGTTTATTATCTTCCAACCAAGTCTGAGGGAGAGCCATGAGAACCTGGGCTCATATTTCATCCTTTAGGCCACTGATAAAGCATTCCTGGAAGAACGCATTTGACATGCCCTCGGTGTGAAAGGACAAATGCTCAAAAATAGTTATAAAGTCTTCCACTGTGCCTGACTGTTTGAACTTGGTCAAATGACTGAGATAGTGGGTGTCAGTGTGAAAGTGTTCAAAGAGCTCGACAATAAACTAGGTCCATGCAATATACCCCTCGTGTGCATTTTTTTTCCATTTCCACCATTTATAGCGTTCATGATTGAGATAGAGAACAACATAATGAAATTTCCCCAACACATCAGTAATGTTATGCAAAGAAAATAATGCTCCATTTGAGTGACCCAACCCTTGGGATCAGAGCCATCAAATTTATTGACCTGAACTCGGGGAAGATGAGGGTCACGATGAAAGGAGTTGGAGTGAAAATGTAGAGAATGAGAGGAATCAACACCATCTGGTTGGTCCGAGGAGGAAGGGCCTGGGATTTGGTTCAACAAATGGTTGACAATAGTCTAGAGGGTGTTAAATTGGTTCATGAATTTGGCATCCATGGTGTCAAATTGTTGTTGGACTTGGGTCTCAAATTTTTCAATGCGAGAATTGGTAGAGAAAATATCAAATGTCACTTTTTGGAGGGACTCCTTGGTTTGATGTTGGAGAACAGAAAAGGACTTATAAGTGATAGGTACCACTACGATCAGGGAGAAAAGGGGAATACAATGGGAGAGGTGGAAAATAGGGTCATTGGGAAGGGGTTGAGTCCACTAAAAGAAAAAAGGATTAAAAATTAAAGGTACGACTGTGATCAGGGAGAAAAGGGGAATCCAATGGGATAGGTCCCAAATAAGTGTGGGGAACGAGACCACTATACTCATGTGAAGTTATAATCTAATATGAAGAATAATGTAGTGTTGAAATGCCAAAATTATTAACAGGAAGAAATGTGGACCGTAATGCAGCATGAAAGAGACCTTCAGGTGGCCCCAACTCTATGAGAGCGACCATAACTTCTCCTCCACCTACCAGATGCTGGGCGCAAACACAACTGTCACATATTTCCATTTTCAGGATGGGTTGTTGTGCCATTTGGTTCATCTATGCATTCCATCAAGAGAGCAAACAAATATTATTTGGGAATCCCACTGTAGTTAGGTGGCAGGACACTTCGATGTTGAAAAGACAGTGGCAGTGCTACAACAACATTTCTGTTGGCCGAAACTTCCACATGATGTCAACAAGTATATCAAGTACTGCACTACCTGTTCCATTACCAAATCATCCATTAAGAAAAAAAGCATGTACACCCCTTTGGCTACTCCTGAAAGTCCCTGGGAATCCATCTCGATGGACTACATGTCAGGCCTTCCATCAACCGAGTGAGGAAATGACTGTGTTTTTGTGGTGGTTGATCGTTTTTCTAAAATGGCGATTATGGACACCTGCAAGAAGAGAATCACAACATAGGCCACTACCAAGATCTTCTTTGAACGTGTGTGCGTACATTTTGGGATACCATAAACCATTGTCTCATATCAAGACAATTGATTTCTCAGCACATTCTGGTCGAGTCTC
Source organism: Picea sitchensis (assembly GCA_010110895.2). Taxonomy (NCBI): domain Eukaryota; kingdom Viridiplantae; phylum Streptophyta; class Pinopsida; order Pinales; family Pinaceae; genus Picea; species Picea sitchensis. Next base: position 40,825 of record SNQJ01S0065158.1, on the reverse strand, counting down.
TGGTCACTGCTGGACACCAAGCTCACCAAATCCACTTCCTTCCATCCCCAGATAAATGGTCAAGATGAGGTCATCAACCGGATGATCGTGCAAATATTGTGCATGTACAATTCCAAGCATCCTTGTAAAAGGGATGAGAGTATTCCCTATGTTCATCACAACTACAATAGATCCCTACATAGCTCAACTGACCACAACCCCTTTTAGGCGGGGCTGGGATTTTAACCATTGGGTCCCATGGATGTTTCACTATCCCTTGTGACCACCCAAGAAGACTTTTCCCATGCTCAAACTGAAGAATTTTACCAGGTTCATTGAGTAGATCCAACACATCTACCAATAGGTTTGAGATATTTTACATAAGTCTAATGCCAAGTATAAGAAAACCATGATCAACAACGGGTGCAACACAAGTTTGAGGTGGGAGATAAATTTTGGTTTCACTTGTAGAAGGATCGACTTGCTGGGCCCCATCAGAAGCTTAGCCCACTCTTGTATAGACCTTACACCATCACAAAGACTATGGGTGATAATTATTTTTAGCTCAAAATTCCCCCCTTGGATTGCATCTAGTATTTAATGTGGACCTCCTTCGACCATATTTTCCACCATTATTGGACACCTCAAAGTTAGAAGAATAGTTGACACCAATAGAGATCAACCCTGACTGCATGGAACTGGCATCCACTGATCATATCATGGACACACAGGTCAAGGGNAGGTTCATTGAGTAGATCCAACACATCTACCAATAGGTTTGAGATATTTTACATAAGTCTAATGCCAAGTATAAGAAAACCATGATCAACAACGGGTGCAACACAAGTTTGAGGTGGGAGATAAATTTTGGTTTCACTTGTAGAAGGATCGACTTGCTGGGCCCCATCAGAAGCTTAGCCCACTCTTGTATAGACCTTACACCATCACAAAGACTATGGGTGATAATTATTTTTAGCTCAAAATTCCCCCCTTGGATTGCATCTAGTATTTAATGTGGACCTCCTTCGACCATATTTTCCACCATTATTGGACACCTCAAAGTTAGAAGAATAGTTGACACCAATAGAGATCAACCCTGACTGCATGGAACTGGCATCCACTGATCATATCATGGACACACAGGTCAAGGGCACTCACTAGTAGAGGATCCAACTTTATCGGGTTGTCAAAGTAGGGCAACTCTTGCACCAAGGCAAGTGGCTCACTCGAGGCCAAATTCAACAGAAATTTCCTCATATGATGGGGGAGCTCAATGCAATGGAGACCATTTATTACTAAGGGGGGAGGATTGATCCAGGTGGATATCAGTGGCCACCCACCTATTCCAACTAGCTCATCTTGGTAGTTTCTCAGTTTTGCAGGTTTTTCCTAGTTTTCGGGTCCTGAACTTCCAGGGTTGTTTTGAGGCCCTAAACTACGTTTTTAGGGATCGCCACAGTCAAATTATATAAATTTTTTTATTTTGATGGAATAATGTGTAGTCCTTAGATATACCTTTCCAATGGGATATCCTGTGCCTAAAATGGAGATCATATGCAAAAGTTATGACCCCAGGAAGTTGATGTACCAACTTACCCCAACGGGGCCCACGTGACTTTTGTCGCTTCGTCTCCTAGGGTTCGGTTTTTGTATGTATATGGTTTTGGAATTCTTGTTTATTGTAAAGAGGCTTGGAGGGCCTCATTGTACTCATCTTCTTGTGAATGAGCATAGCTGTCACATCTCTTCTCAGAGATAAGCTACCACCATTCTAACAAGCTTGTTTCACTCTGCATTTTACACTTTCATCATATTTTTTATTTAATAGATGTCAAGTTTTATTGTATCTCTACTATTATTCATTGCATCTTTGTGTTAATATTATAAATTCGTGTTTTCATTTTGTTCCACTCAAAAATATGAATCTGTGGTATTAAAGCGGTCTGCTCCTTGTCGTTTTTAGTGCGAGTCCCCAATGAGGTTAGGGTATAGAGAGTTGGGTCTCGAGCTTGTTTCTCTTGAGAACAACTACTCTCGCATGCCAAAGAAATATTCCATTGTGGGAAAAAATAAATATGATGAGACAGGAGATCCTTTCAAATTGTTTCTCGAGGAATCCCTCGAGTGATAAAGGAATGAGATGATGGACAACTTTGCACAAATACTTCGACAACTACCGAAAAGTGACACATCTACCTAAAGTGGAGGCACTGCCCCCTTCAAGGTACAAATCAATTTTGATATTCCTATATTTGAAGGTCAAATAGATGCAAGATGCTATAGATAAATGGTTAAACCTTCTAGAAGAGTATTTTTCTATCCACAACTTTTTCGATAGAGAAAATATTACATTTTCTCTCCTCAAGGTCGTCCCCCATGTCAAAGATTGGTGGGAGAATTTCTATGAGGAAAAGGAAATAGAGGGATCCACATTATTTGCAGTTGCACCAACTTAGGGTTCTTTTAGGGATGCTATTAAGGAAAAATACTACCCTGTTGGAAGTTATGATGACTTATATACAAGATGGACCACACTGTGGAAAGAAAGAGACCTCTGGGTGGCCCCAACTCTATGAGAAAGATCCCAACTTCTCTGCCACCTACCAAATGTTGGTCACAAACACAAATGTCATTGATTTCCATCTTCAGAATGGGTTGTTGTGCCATCTTGTCCATCTATGTGTTCCATCAAGCGAGCGAGCGAAGCTGATTTGGGAATCTCACTATAGTAAGGTGGCAGGACACTTCGACATCGAAAAGACAGTGGAAGTGCTGCAACAACATTTGTATTGGAAGAAACTTCCACATGTTGTCAACAAGTATATGAAGTCCTACACTTCCTGCACCATTTCCAAATCGACCATTAAGAAACAAGGCATTGACACCCCTCTTCCTACTCCTGAAAGTCCCTGGGAATCCATCTCAATGGAATACATGTCGAGATTTTTGTCAACCAAGCGGGGAAATGACTGTTTTTTTGTGGTGGTTGATCATTTTTATAAAATGGCGATTCTAGCCGCCAACAAGAAGAGCATCACAACATAGGCCACTTCCAAGCTCTTCTTCGAACGAGTGTGGGTACATTTTTGAATAGAACAAACTATTGTCTTAGATCGGGACAACCCGTTTCTCGAAAAATTTTGGTCAATCCTCTGGTCGCTGTTGGACACCAAGCTCACCAAATCAACAGCCTTCCACCCCCAAACATATGTTCAAACCGAGGTCCTCAACCGAATGATAATGAATATCCTACGCATGTACAATTCCAAACATCCCCACACATTTGGTTTTGGTTTTGAAATACCGTGGGGCTCTACACATTTTTATTGTTGATATCAAAATCCAAAAGAACCTCAAATAATTTGTTTTTGAAATACCATGGGGCTCTACACAGATACATCCAAACTGAAATAGATTTTCTATACATCTCATCACTTGGTTCTGCTTATCGATATGATATTAAAATTGAGCAGAAGTTTAAGAACCAGAACAAACGAGAGTTCATGTATAAAAATACACAACAACCAAAGTATGATAAAGATGTCCTGAACAAAAAAATCCCAAAAACGAGTCCAAGACACAGGAAAATAAGGGTCACGAAAAGACAAAGAAGGACACTGGAAAATGGTGTGATTTCCACAAAATCCCCTGGCACAACACCGATGAATGTCTCTCAAAATAGTCATTATGTCCAAGATAAAACACAAGGAGCCAAACCCTGATTCATAATTTGATTATGAAAATACTGATAGAAGTCAGATCATCGACACAGACCCCACTGCTATTGTTGTGACCACAAAAATTCAATCAGAAGAACCAATAGATTTTGAAGAGGGGGAGCGCCTTTTTCATTCACATATGTGGGTGAAGGGTACCCCTCCACATTTTATTGTTGATATCAAAATCCAATAGAACCTCATCTCAACAGAAGTCATCAAACAATTGGGATTGTCAACAACACCACACCCACAACCATACAACATCTGGTGGCTTCACCAGGGACGAGATCTTTGTGTCAACCAACAGTGTCGATTGTCATACAACATCTATCCCTTCAAGGATGAGATATTATGTGATGTTTCCCCCATGGATGTCTATTATGTTCTCTTGGTCCAGCCATATATGTGGAAGCGCCATGCTATTTATGAGTCTCGACCTTGTAGTGTCATTTTTACTCTGGGGGGTCATATCTACAAGATACCAGAGGTAATTACAACTATTGTCCCATCTAAATAGTTTCACAAGGTAGTATCTCATACTACAAAATTTAAATTCTTCACAGTCTGTTCAAAGCGTGAACATAAGAACACCATTGCAGCCTCGGTCCAAGCACCTTCTATCCAACAGAAGCAGGTCGACAAGATTGCAACAAAGTGTAAATATTCTTTCTACACACAGGCATCTGATGTATCCAGAGTGGTTAAAATTTTCCAACCCTTCCAGCTACAGGTTCATGACAACCTTCAACAAGCTAAGCAACACAACTTCTCCAACAAGGCAAGAAACTCATCAATATGCAAATTAAACAAACGCTTTTTCCTCTCCCTCAGGAACTCAATGAAATGGAGACCATTTCTTCCTAAGGAGGGAGGATTGATCTAGGTGGATATCGGTAGCCACGTACCTTTCCAACTGGCTCAAAAATGTTTTCTTGCAATTTTGGTAATTTACTATTTTTACAGTTTTTAACTTCTAGGGCCATTTTGAGGGACTAAATGAAGGTTTTTTGGGATTGATATTCTTAATGATATAAAAAGGATCTTATCGAGCCCCCAAAATGAATCTCCTTGAAGATACCTTTCCAACGAGCTATCATTCACCCCAAACGAAGATCGTATGCCAAAGTTATGCCCCTAGGAAATTGATACACCAAATTACACAAAACAGGGTCCACAAAATTGTTGGCTTTTCATCTTCTGAGGTTAGGGTTTTGGATTTTCTTTATGATAAAAAGGCCTTTGGAGCCTCATTGTAAAATCATGTTCTTGCGAATGCGAGTAGCAGACACATCTCTTCTCAGAGATAATATGCCACCATTCTAGTGAGTCTTTCACCCTGTATTTTTATAGTCTTTGTACATTTTCGCTCATTAATATAAAATTGTGTATTACTGTATCTCCGTGTTTATGGTTGCATCTCTGATACATTTCTATTATATTATTGGATATTTGAGATATCTCTTTACATTTATTTATTGTATCTCATCTCTCATTTCGTGACGAAAATAATCCGGATCAACTCACCAGTAGAGGATCCAAATTTATCATGTTGTCAAAGTAGGGTAGCTCCTGCACCATGACAAGTGGCTCACTCGGGGCCAAATTCAACAAAACGTTTCCTCATATAATGGGGGAAATCAATGAAATGGAGACCATTTCTTCCCAAGGGGGGATTATTGATCCAATTGGATATCAGTAGCCACCCACCTATTCTAATTGGCGCATATTGGCAGTTTTTCAGTTTGGCAGGTTTTTCCTAGTTTTTAGGTCCTGAACTTCTAGGGTTGTTTTGAGGCCCTAAACTGAATTTTTAGGGTTCACCATAGTCAAATTGTGGACTAATCTTGAGTTTTAAAAGATTATGTGTATTCCTTGGATATACGTTTCCAACGGGCTATCGTTCGCCGAAATCAATGATCGTATGCAAAAGTTACGACCTTGGGAAGTTGATGTACCAACTTACCCCAACGGAGCCCACATGACTTTTGGTGTTTCATATCCTAGGGTTATGTTTTTGGATGTCTATGGTTTTTTCATTCATGTTTATTTTAAAAATGATTGGATAGCCTCATTGTACGCATCTTATTTTGAATGAGAGTAGTCGCCACATCTCTTCTTAGAGATAAGCTACCACCATTCTAGCAAGCTTGTTTCAATGTGCTTTTTACAGTTTCAACATATTTCTTATTTAATAGAAGTCAAGTTTTATTGTATCTTTGTTATTATTCACTATATTTGTGTTAATATTATAAATTATTGTTTTCATTTCATTCCGCTCATAAATCTAGATCAAGACACTTAACATAACCTCTTGTCCACACATATGGAGGCATCTATGAATATTATTGTTTGGTTTAAGGGTTGATTTGTGGACAATAATTCATTTCTTTAGGCTTAAACTTTTGGACCTTCCACCTTGTGTTTAACTCTATTATACTCACATTTTCTAGTTCTCACTATAATAAAAAGTATGCTAAACCCATTAAGTAAACACAGTTAGTGCAGATCATAATATCAACCATCTACCATATTTGTTGCTACCAAGTATTTTTGAGATGGTTGGGTTGTACATTTTGTCGAATATTTCAAAGTTATTATTATTTTACTTCATTGGCATGAGGACATGCCAACCCTCAAGCATGGGGGGTATGTTGGGTCATTGATTTGACACTGTTTTCATTGTTAGAATTACTTATTCTCCAATCATTTCACCTCTTTCTTCCACTCATTCATTACCATTTTTACCTTATTTCCTCATTAATGCACGAATACAAACATTCAAGCATTAAGTGGTTAATTGTCATTAATTTCCTTGTTTTTAATGAATTAAATAGTTTTATAATTGGTTTATTAATGAAATTTGATGAAGTATGTAGCCACAGTTCGGTTCTTCCAAGCCTAAAGAGCTCTGAGCTGCCACAATTTACTTCCTGCCACCGTCATCATCGATTCTCATACTTCCACTTGTCCAAATGAAAATAAACCACATGGAATTTACATATAGAAGGTTCAATATGGTTATGTGTCCATTAGATAATTCCCATGTTGATAGCACGAAGCTAAAGCTCTTGGTCAAAGATTTCTGTCAACTCACGTCAATTTCCAGGTAGTGATTTTGCTGGGTCAATTGTGAGAAGATAAAGGAGAATATTGAAACTCCGAGACATGGGTTTTGTGTAGGACTAGCCCATTTAGGTTCCTTATAAATTTGTTTCTAAAAAAAGAAAAAGATCTGGAAGATATGCTTGATTCTTTAAACCATATTTTCTCAAAAAATGTTGTTGCGACCTGTTTGAAGATCCATGGGTTGTGGATCTAAGATCTTGTATGTAATGTATAAATATGGGTTATCAGACCTTCATAGGGACGGCTATATTTTGATATCATACTCCTATACAACTATTCTTTCCATTTTAATTAATATATCAAGATCTAGTTGTTGTTCAATTCATGAGTTTTATGCATTGGGTTTATAAGTTCGATCTTATATACATTCCTTTCTAAGTAGTATTCTGTTAAGCCCTAATATTGGATCATTACCCCTTAATTGGGGCATATTATATTATTAATGTTTTTTTTATTTATGTCAGCTTTAGGCCATTAGTTGTAATTATACCTCCTAGTCTCCTATATATACCAGGGAGACATTTTCATTTTGAATCATCTTGTACTTGAACATTTAAGTGGGGTAAAAGGAGGTTGCCCCCTCGAAGTGGCTTATTATCTGAAATTATCTCTTTTTCAAGGTGTTGAGTACTTTTTCTGAGGTTTTTCTATTCTATATTGATATTTGGTTCTTAACATATGGTATCAGAGCTCAAGGTCTTGGGGTTTTGCTGCTACATCTGAGACACCTTGGAATTTTCACTATAACTTTTGTTATACAATTTTTCAGAAGAAACGGCTTGGAGTATATTTAGTAGATGGATCAAGGTACGTTGGGTTCAAAATTCAACTCCTGAGGCCTTATACTTTCGGAGATACAGCCTGTACAAGATAGGGTTATGGAATCATCCTGAATTGAGTCATTGCGGTATTTTCGCTATAAACACTTTTTTGTAATGTTTCAAACCCTAAACTATGGATTCTATTTACAGAAATTAGTATTGTATTTGTGGTAAAAATTTCAGCTTCCGGGTGATCTTAAATTTGTAGATACACCTTGTGTAAGATAGGGTATTTGACTAGTCCTATTGACTAGTCTCAAGAAGGTGTTCCATGTAAAAAAATCATAACTTCTTCCTAGAGTATCCAAATTGAGTGGGACTAGTTTCAATGGATTGTGGATAGTCTGTAGTAGTTCTGGTGCGAGTTTCAGAATTTTATATCAATTATTTTGTGCGGGGCACGCTATACAAGTGAGATCTCCTGGAAAGGAAAAATATCGGCAAGTTGTGGGGATGTTACCATAAATTCCACTTGGCACATCTAATTTTGATCAGAACTGTGGCATTGCAGAGAAGAAATATTAGAGAACTACATAAAAGAAATTTTTATACCCAGAAGGGCTGAAACTTGGGAGATACAACAGAAGAAATATTGTCTAGTAGAACCACCTCAAAATCAAGGTTCAAAAGTGATACTTGGCCAACATGCCACCAAAAAAGGGAACTTCTACACAAAATAAGCCTCTATAAAATCCTACTCGGACTCTTGAAGAAGGTGAAGAAATGCGTAGGGACATAAATGAACTACAAAAGAAGATATATTCAATGGAGTCTAAGTTGGATACTAAGATGGATTCAATGGAAGCTAAGTTGGATACTAAGATGGATGGTTTACAAGGGGAGATCATGGAAGTATTGAAAAATTTCGTAACAGAGAAGACACCTGAAAGTGAAAATGCATCCCATGAAATTCAT